>JACGTP010000014.1:1201157-1276089 GCA_023678845.1 Mischocyttarus mexicanus | reverse complement strand
TCATAATGATGCATAATCGACTACATCTCGACAAGTGATTGCTCTATTCTTTTATTTATTTTTTAAACGCTCAAGTATTTTTTTTATATACCACAACGCGTCTCGATTAGCTGCCGAACCAAAAAAGGTGATATCATAAATAAACACACGTACACATCCAAGCATTCATAGTTCTGTTCTTTCTTGTCGGATGCACATATTCACTCACTTATTATCTCTTTCTAAAACATACTCTTTTCTCTGTTTTATCAATAATTATTAGAAGCACTTTTAAAGAATCATTGTAAAATAATTAAACCTTTATAGAAACAACTTAACAAAATTTCATTGTAATCGGATGAATAGTTCTCGGATTTATAAAAGACACACTTACACAAAAATTCATTTTTATATGCTTTGTGATTAGGATGTTTGTTGATTTGGGTTAGTTTTATTTCAAAGTTATACGTTAATATTTTATTAAAAATACCGTTTGTTTAAAATGTCAATAATAAATATAAAAATAATCGTCCCTAATAATTAACAGCCTTCGTATTATCATACAAACAATTTCTAATCCGAATTTAATCGTTTAACCCAATAAAAATAAATATTATTACACGTACACAATAAACTCTCTCTTATTAATTGCTCAAAAATATTTGACTACAAATTTTGCACACCAATTCGGCGAATTTCGTTATACAAAAATCATATTAAATTGATAGGAAAAAAAAGAATGTCGGATCTTCCCATTAAATCGTGGTCAACGATTCGACATTTTTTTTCCACCGAATTTTTAAAAGATTGATCAAAAATGTTTATTTGTTATTCTTTTCTTTTTTGGTAATGGTAAATATTGAATAAAAAAAAAAAAGAAATTAACGAATAGAAAATAAATAGTTAAACGGGAATTAACATTTATCGTTTGATCGGGCTTTCGTTGGAGGTAGGGAAAAGAAAAATTAAAAAGAAAAAAAAAAGAAAATAGGAAAAAAAGCGTTTCATTGTTTGAAAGCGTGGATAGAATGAGCGCATTTACCTGCTTCGCTTGAATATACGTAGATGTATATCCGGATAGTTGTGTGGTATTTGATTGTCACGTATTCGTGACAATCAAATAGTCATATCTGTTAAACTCATGCGTTATTCAAGTGGTTCGTTGTTGCACAAATGGAATAGCATACCCTGTCAAAACACTACGCGTTGTGTCGACAAAACTGTATCACCATTTTCGAGTTTCCGCACGTTGCTTGTCGATCCTGAATTTCTCGCTTAGAGTGAGAGAATGGACAATGATATCAAACGAAATCTAAACTTCCTCATGCGTTAGGATGAAAAATAATTTTATCAAAATACAAATGGCACGTCTAGAAAAATATCTCCCCTTTTTTTTTTTTCATTTCTTTCGTAATTTATTTCAATATTTTTTCTTTCATCGCGTACTAATCCCATAAATAAAACCTTTTACACACATATATAAAGAAATATCAAAAGATAAATACTTTAAAATGATTGAATATAATAATAATAATAATAAATAATTACGATTAAAGTTATAGAATCTTATAAATGTTTTTTACATTAAATAACATAGGAAACTCGGTTAATTGTTTTCCTAGACAAAGAGTAATTAGGTAATAAGCTACGTAGGAGAGAAGATAACAAACTTGTGGTAAATTTCGATAGTCTCTCGCAGGTCTTTGAGATCGCTAAAGGTTTCGTTTCATCGTGACGAAGTCTTTTTAACGTCACTTCAAACATACATACTTATAATAAACTTACACACACATACACGCACAACACGCACGCATATATACATGCATACTTATACATAATGAGAGACGCATACAAAAGGCTTTCTGGTACCTTTGATGTTTTTGCAGAGTGGCAGAAAACGAGGGCACTTAAGTATCTCATCGATCGTTCGAAGAGGTGAATATTAAAGTAGATTGTGAGAGAAGGGGGGGAGGAGGAGGTTAACGGTAAGAAAATAAACATAACGCGACGTGTCTACTTTTTTGTTGAACATCATTCACGTGCTAACAAAAATGTCTACTCTCCATCTCTGTTCTTCATTCTTCTCTTTTTTTTTTTATTAATTCTTTTTTATACACACACTCATTCTTATATAACCGTATATGTTTTTTTTTTTAATTCTACTTTTTATCGTTTATTCGTTTATTCGTTTCATATGTTTTTTAACAAGTAAAAACTTATGCTATCATGTATGAGAGATTGAAGTTAATTTAATGAGTTTTGTTTTTTGTTTTGAACTATGTGAATATAGAATTATTATAATAAGAAGAAGTGAGATTAGGATTAGTAACATTTCTTTGGTAGTAAGAATTTGAAATGGTAAGGATATGAGAGATAGCATGTAAAAGGTATCGTAGAGTATATGAATATATATGATAGTGTGACATCAAATAGGATATTTTCTAACGGTGTTTTCCATATTCGTGATCGTTTCCATCGCTGTTGTATACGTGAGCGTAAAATCCATTTTTTCCTGCATGATACTTGACGGTTCTAATATTACCACCCGGTTCCTTCACCGTGTATTCTCCTACTACTTCTTTTCCTGTGTTAATAAAACAAAAATAATATTGTGTTAGTGTATCATTTCATATTTTCATAGGTATAGATAAATAAAGGTTTAAGTAAGTTAAGATTAAATTACAATGGTTCTAAAAACTAATTTTGATTATACTTGATTTACTGAAATAAATTTCATTAGTCATATTAATCATCAGAGATTATAATAATTAACTGAGAAATTGTATTAATATTTAATTAATACATGCTTACATGCATTTATTCTTTGTCGAGAGTATAATTGAATATTATTCCCATAGATTAGGATGGAATTTTTGTATCATATCGAGATATGTAATTTCAATGAAATCAAAATATATGATTAGCTTATGTCTATTATTCGAGAGAGATTATTATTGTTTTATATTCTTTGTATCATTAGACATAGATAAATATTTATTCAACTAAAAGTAAAGTTTCAGTTTTCCATGATCTTAAAAAGAATTAAATAACTTGCTTAGATCAAAGAAATTTCATTAGTCGAGTTAATCATCCAGGACTATGGTAATAAACCAAGAAATGTGATTAATACTTCACCTATACACATGCACATGTACTTGTTCTTGTTCTATGATGACATTAGTCTAATATTATTCTCATAGACATAGATAGGACATTTATGTAGGCTAAGATGCAGTAGGATTGGTTTCAGAAGACTTTGATTACTTGCCTTAATTGAATTAATTTTATTTGTCTGGTGTAATCATCAAGGATTATGATAACATACCAAGTAACGTAATTTCAACACCTATCATATATTTACTACTTTAAATCTATCTGATTATTTGATATCATAGATACAAATAAAGATTAATGTTACGTTAAGACGAAGTTTTCGATTTAAAATACTTTCATAACTTGGTCTGTTCTAACTAAATTTCATTTGCCAAGTTTAATGATCAAGTATCATGGTAATATATCAAGAAACTTGATTCCTCTTGTTATATCTATATACATAAGAATATATATATATATATATAATATGTGTCTGTGGTCTTTGATGAATGCAATGGAATCCTCAAATTCGTCCATCATTCTGGTGTCTCTTTGTACCGACCAAATTCTAACTAAGCATACTTGGATTAACGTGTCTCTCTGAAAACGAAGATCCTGCTGCCATGCTTATAATTACTTCTCTCACATAATATTACGTTCTTGTTAAGTCTATTAAAGTGGCTGCGGGTCTAACTTAACAAAGATGCTACAACCGAAATGGGAAACATCTAACAGATATTCTAGATCTTAGTTGAGTTCTCAAAGTTCAACAGTTTACATTTTGTTGCTAAATTTTCTTTCCAATTTTTATTTTCAAAATTTAAATAAGTATGTGTGTGTGTTTGTTGTGTGTTGCTGGTTTTAGTAATACGATCGATTTTGTTTAGAATTTGCAAACATATGTTATTGCCATTCATTTAATTAGTTAGATCGTCTTTTATTGAGATATAAAAATGTTGCGTAGTAAAAGAAGAAGAAATGAATAAGAGTAACGAGTTTATATATCCTTTGAAAGAAACTCGGTGAAATAATTAGATTTGAATGAATATCTCATGAAATAATTGGTAATGATGTGATACAACCTAATGAATGACAGGGAAAAATAAAAATAACTTCAATTCGAGAGAGATTCATATTCATGAGGTATCCCTTTGATTAAAAACCCAATTAGTGTGTGTATGGGGCTAAGGTATTACAAAATTTTAATCACGTAGTAGTACTTCGATAAATCATACATAATTTTTCTTCTATCTTTTCTTTTTTATTTATATCCTTTTTTTCTTTTTTATAATATAAAACTGATTTATGTGTGAACATACTTCACGAGTAAGTGAAAATGATATTATAAATTGAAGTTGTCTCGATGAGAAACTTATTTCTCATCGTATTTCAGATTCAAAGTAGTAGTAAGTTCAAGCAGTAAGGTGTGTAAATGATTTAGTTTGTTTTATGGTGTCCACGCATGGGGAAAAATTTTGTGAGATAAATATAGAGAGAAAAGAAAACTAATTTAGTGCGAAAGTGTTTTCGATGAAAGAATTGAATTTTTGATTTTTGTTTGTCCTTACCATCCCGGTGTTCCTTTTGTCCATGATAATCACCAGTATGATGATCCTCGACACCATAAGAAAATTCGTAGTGAGGATGTGCTACGTAATCGTGATCATGGTGACCATGTTTGTTCTTCCACGTTACTTCGTGACTTTCACCAATGACCGGACCATTAAAATGTTGAAAGGAATGTGCATGACCAGCGGATTTTACGGTCTTCAGCATCAACGAGTAGAGGATTACTATGATCCCGAATAACTAGTTGCGTTAACATACAGAACGTCAAAAGTTGCTAGTTATTTATTCATTTATTTAATTTAATATAATATTTTTTAAATCCAGGATATTTTTCAACCTACGAGCAGTGATATTACATTATCGATATTTTAAATAAAAAAAAAAATAAACTAAAAACTGTATATAGTAAAAATTATGCTCTTTATAACTTATGATTCAAAATAATTGTAACGAATGACAAAGAAAAAAAACTATATTTAAGATTAGATTGATACACTAAGAAATGAACATCGTTCCATGAAATACCACAAATTATTTCACTCACTTTGATAGCCACCATTCTAACAACAAAAATCAATAAAATAATTCCAATCAGTATCTCGAGATAGCTAAGAATAAGAATGACCGGTTAGAGTATCCTCGTTGCCTTTTATAGGACTAGTTTTGAAGTTGACATAAAATCCGTTCCTTTTTGGATATCTGGGACTTCGCGATTAAATATCTCTTCCCTTCTACTCCCTTCCTCATTACTCCCACCTACTCCCTTTTTTCATGTTTTCAGAACCACTAAGTGAACCAAAAGTTGCAAAACACAATTATTCAAGAGAAAATAAAACAAAATCATAGCGATGTTGTTAACTCGAGCGTAAATTAGCCAATCCGAAGATAAACTTAGTCGAATTGTTTGTTCATTAGAGTGAAAAGAATGATAGATAGAGATGGAATAATAATCTAAGAAACGTTTCTAAATCTTTTTCGGGAATTTAACTGAACCGAAGGAAAAAGCCTGATTGTGATGGTATAGTAACTTCGATAACTCGCGTCACGCACGGTGAAACTTATCCATAGCTGTTGGTTGTTACGAATGATCGACTTTCTTTCTCGTTAAAGGAAAAAAAAAAAAAAAAAAAGAAAAAAACGAAAAGAAAAGAAAAGAAAAGTCTTTTGTCATCGTCCTGCTCGACAATACTATCTTCCTATCATTCTGACAGAATTCTCATTTCGATTCCAACGAAAGGAAGCGAATCCAATCGGTTTTATACAAGGCATAAGAACCTTCCTCGATATTTTCACTTTTTTATTTATTTATTATATTATTATGTTTGCTTTCATCGATTATTATATTTTTCATACGTCCTTTGTGCAATCATTTTTCTTATTACAATTCGTTTTTTTATATTCAACGTGAAATCGTTTCGACATATTATAAATTATGATATTTTATATTCATGCTATTTAACATCGATTAACCTATCCAATTGGATCGATTTATATTTTGGTTTTTTTGTTTTAGAAAATTTTTTTTTTCTACGAGGATACCTGTGATTCGTGTTTTATCGGTAAATGTTCTTTTTATACGTTGAAAATGTATTTCGAGCAATACGAGGGACGAAAAAAGGATACAACACAGTGTTATCGAATTATATTATATTCATAATTTAACATTTCGATGATAATTTTATTGTTAATCCTATTTCATTTAAAATTACGTTCAATTATTTATTTTTACAAAATATTTAAGTGGTCTGAATTAACTTATAATTAGTATTATTAATATGTATGTATCATCATATTAATATGATGTGCGTATGCCGTTGAAACACTAGCGATCGGTAAAGTGTTAAAAGAAATTTATATAATAAATTTTTAATAATTATATAAGGTTATATACAGAATTATAGGATGCCTGATATATCCGGCGCTCGTACGTACAAGTTATTACACGGGTGCCGGATATATCCGACGCTCGTACCGAAAGGGAAAGATTAATCATTTACATTGATTGAAAAATAAGTTAAAATATTATTTCTATTGTAAATGTTTTCGAACAAACAGTTAGGATCATGGTTCCCATCTTTTACCAGGAAAAGAAGTTTGTCGACAGGTATAGTTATCAGACGAAAGATGAAAGTCCAGTGAGTTGTAGGTCCAGCATAAGAGTAGAATGAGTAAGAGTAAGAAAGAAAGAGAGAGAGGACGAGAGAGAGAGAAGTTTTGGCACACGATGTGCTGGAACGGCGGAAGTGCTCGAAGAGAGGCGCTCGGCTTTTGAGTTATGATACTTTTTGAGTGGAGAGAAGTCGCATTGTGAAAGGCGCATCCTGCTCCAGTGTAATATCCTTGCTCGATTTCAGGTCCGGAGGCCGACGATAAATCTGCCTTAAATAAGATTTGCCGACGACACACTAGCGAGAATAAAAGGAACGTTAACGTTGAAGGACTGAATAGTGAGAGTGAAAGAATGGTCAAAAAAAAGAAAATAGAGGAAAAAAAATATAATAATAATAATAATAATAATAATAATAATAGAAAGAAATGGGATGAAAAGAGAAAGAGATGAGAAGACTTAATTCCTTGTTAAGCTTTACGTGTCTTCTTTCTTTCTTCCTTTCTTTCTTTCTTGAACTCATCCTTCCTTCATCCTTTTTATTTCAACCTCATTCCGAATTCAATTTTGTCGCGAATAAATGAGCTTGTTCTTTTCAGCTTTTAATGACGAAAAAAAATTTAAGTATTACGAGCTCATCTATGTGTGTGTGTGTCTGTGTTTTTTTTTCTCGTAAGAAATTTTTTACACCTTATATTAACCCCGATCTATAAAAAGGATAATTATGATTAATTGTAATTCTTGATGTGTAAGAATAAAATTGTTATATTATTGATTAATTGATATCATAGTCTTTTATTTATATCAGCAATTGACAAAATTAATATATATCTACTTAAATTTGTTTATTCTTTTTGGTTATTTTAATTTTGATATTATCCATTTTATCCAAATTTTATTATAATATTTATCATAATATTTGTATAATAATATTTATAATATTTATCATAAATATTTATATAATATGTATTTATTATAATATTTTATCATAATTTTATTATAATTTATATTCTCATTAAATTATTATCTCGTATATAATCAAAATCAAACAGAATATAATATCCCACAAAATACTATTTCATTTTGGTTAAACTGTACAGTGTTATGTAAGCTTAAAAGTTGAAAAGGAATATTTACATTTTGTAATATCATTTAATGAGATTATTATGGGACATTTTAAATGAAAGAATATTAATGTATAATAATTCATTCATAATTTCTGTACAATTATCAGATAAATGGGGACGTCTTCTTAAATAAACGAAAGATACAACGTTTATCCTAAAGGTATTCTGAAGTAACCCTGAAGTAACCCTGACGAAGAGTACGAGTTTTCTGAACTTTAAATCCTTAAAATTGAGGATTTAAATTAATTACAAATTAATTAACAAATTGATTATAAGATTGATTGAATGATTAACGTTGATTATATACAAGGAATATAATTTTCGTTTAAATATATATATATAAAACGATCACAATATTTGAATTGTTCAGAATTTCTCGATAAGAAGAATTTCGTGGTATCAGAATGTCCATAAATGTTGCGAAACAAGCGTGTCGAACTTGTATTCCGATGAAACGAAAGCCGTGTTATCGAAGCATCCTACGGGACAAGGCTTCACGATGGGAGACAGTTCACGCGTGGAAATAGGACAAATTGACTGGCCCGTGTTCGACGATAAATCACTATATTCCATTTTAGTGTATTCTCGTTTCTAGCAAGAGAGCTGTTATATTTCCGGCTATGTATTTTATATATATATATTTCTTGTTTCACACTTATACGTATTTGTATGTGTGTGTGTGTGTGAGTGTGTGGGTGGGTGGGTACAGAGCATACACATCTTTTTCAAGGATCACAGATGTGCGGTTTCACTGTATATACTGGGTGTATACACCAACGTGTTCAGTTCGTCTAACTCTTTTATATCATTTCTATATTCTACAACCGAAATAAAAGTTAGATGCTTTCGAGTTGTATATTACTGAACGTAAATTAATTACTTTTCTATTTTTTTTCTTGATTCATACACGTTTAGGAAATTTTATACGATTAACTTTTTGCTACCTTCAATACGATACCCCTATGTTTATTTTATTTCGTTTCTATATCTAAATTTTCGAAACACAACTTTGTTTTATCAAATTTATTTAAATTGCAGTTAAAGGTTTATTTGAAAAAAAAAACAAAAAAGAATAAATCATTATATTTTTAATTGACGTACTAGTTCCAAGAATACGTATTTTATTAATTAAAACGTATAATATTTTAATACGGTGGGTCGAATTTGTAGATAATCATGTCGGTTAAAATGTGGCCGAGCTAGTTAGACTAATTATTAATTTTAAGTAAAAGGTAGAAGGTAGATGGGAGGAAAGACGGGGGAAAAAAAAATATATTACAAGGAAAAAAATGTTGCGGCGCGTTGGTAATACTAAATACCATGCTCGAGAAACTCACGAAACTCGTTTCTCGAAGTAATGAAATTCGTAATGTTTAAAATTATTAAACCTTCTCGAAAGAAAGAAAAAAAAAGAAAAGAAAAAAGTTAAAATAAAGAGAAAAAAAATGTAGGAAAGTTTCGTTAAGTCTGAAAAAAAGAAGAAAGAAAGAAAGAAAAAAGAAAAAAAAAAGAATTAGTAATCTAAGGGCGTTAAGTGTTGTGTGTGAAGCCTGTCGAATAGCTTAGTAACTTAATTTATTTTTCTTAGTAACTTAATTTATTTTTCCTAGTTTGCAAGGGGAATCTTTTACATGAGGATCTAGTGGGAAAACCCTAAAGGAATTTTCAAGCCCGTCACGTTCGTGAATTCAGACCCCTTTACGAAATTTCCACGTTCTCGCGGTCGCTGAGGATCCTGGCAGCTTTCAACGGGGCTTGGAAGCTCGCATTTACGTTGAAACGAAAAGGCCTTAACAAGGATGAACGTGGTAACGTAGCATGTGCACAATAGAGAGAGATAGATAGATAAAGAGAGAGAGAGAGAGAGAAACCAGAGTCCATTTGGGAATAGACATCTCTTTCTCTCTAAATACTAGGCGACTATGCGATTTCTCGTTGACTGTCAATGCGTCTGAGGGTTGCTGCCAGAGAACCTTTCCTATATTCGTGTCTCTCCTATTTCTCACGTGCACGATGAATGTGCACACGCAGAGGGAAACGTAAAGAAAGACGAAAACAGAGAGAGAGAGAGAATTACTATAGATATAGGTCTTCAATTCGACGTCTAACGCATCTTCCTAAAGTCCCCACTATAAATAGGAACAATACGGAACACAACCATTTACAGAGTGTCCCATACCAACTTTAACATTCTATCCAATCAGGTACTCTCCTTACTCAAAAGTCTACTTTGGTTTAGAGATAATTGCACGTAAGAGTTACTTAATAAAAGTGTAATTGTTTAAAGTTACTATAACCAACTCTTGTTTTACACGGTATATACGTTCCTTAGAAAACCGTGCAAAAAAAGAAATATATGCGATATATGGTAACAAGCTATGAAGTAAACCAAGTCATTCATAAATCGACAGTTTTCTAATTACACTGTCAAAATTAGAATTAAAAATGAATTTTTTTTAGGATTCGTGTAAATAGTATATTGGTGAACCGTGTTATTATAGTGTAATTGTTAAATTAAAAATTATTAAAAATTACAACATGAAAGTGTAATTCGGGATATGCATTTTACGATGATCGTAAAAAAGGTATCTCAAATATTTTTACCTCCTCTTAATTGTTGTTTTGTTTTAAATGCAATTACACACAATTTCAATTGGATGGAATTAAATGTCGGTAATAAACTAATGAATTTTAAATATAATCCAAGATTACCAGGATATTTATAATTAGAATATCGTAAATGAAGGATGTTCGTAATACGTTGGTTGTCAAATTTTGTATGGGACACCCTGTATGTATCTTACTGCATCTTATGTTAGTTCTAGTCGTTACGTTTCTCAAAGGATGAATCCAGAGATTAGCGTCGTGTTAGTCGGTGTCGACGTAACCAACAACCACCCTGTGTTCATCCTTTTCTTTGGGCAACATAACACACTAGTATACCTTTCTTATAACTTAGAAGCATTGTTACTTATCCTCTGTATCCAAAAAGGGTGATTGTAAGCTAGAAAGAAATAGTGAATCCTCCTTTCGGAATATCCTTTTATATTAAATTGCAACTATAAATTCTAATGGAATAGTTTAACGATAAAGACGAATAGTTCTGTTTGTCCAATAGTTTCAAGGGAACAGTTAAAGAAGAACTATGTCTACTTTTATTCCAATTTCTTCTACGGGGAGGGAGACAGGGAAGAGGATGTAGATCTTTATTCTATTTCAATTTTAATTATAGTTAAAAATATCCTTAACGAGGGGGAAAAATGTAAATGATCTTAGAAGAGATGAATTAATTGAACGTACAGTTATCTTAATTTAAATTTATTTTCAATTTAAATAACTTTTAATGTACAGTCATTTTTTTAAATTAATTTTCAATTTGTATGAGGGGGGAAATTGACGTGAAAAGGAAGAATGGAGTAATGGAATAGGAAAATGTATAGGAGTTTTAAATTTTGTTTTGAAATTCTGCGAGAATTTCGGAGTGATAAATTTCAAGATACGTGTAGTATAGTGCTTACGTAATTTTGAATAAAACGATAAGCAAAGCGAATATCCTGATAGTAACACACTCGACGAAGCAGACGTTAAAAAGTTTCTACTCTTTCTACTCCCCTCTTTCTCTCTCTCTCTCTCTCTCTTTCTTTCTATCTTTCTTTCTTTTTCTCGGTGTTTTATCTGCTCTCCATCTCAGGCTAGTTTCCGTCTGCATCTCTGCGTTTTTCGTTTACGGGTCACGATGTTACCGCAACTTTAGGAACGTAGCTCGATGAGAGGGTGCCACCTCCTTGACCTCCATTCGAAACGAACGTGAAATTCCGAAAACAAGCGATGCATCGATTCTGCCAGCTGCGAATCACATCGACAAACTGTTACTCGGGAATTTCTTTTCCAACTGATTAAAAAAAAAAAGATCATATTTTCAAGGATAAGCTGTTACGTTTAGGAAGAAAGGTTGAAAAGTTTTTTAAGCCTACCACGAATGGGGACTGCAAGAAGTTTTCAGCCTAACACGAGAAGAACCGAAAAGTTTTCAACCTAACACGAGAATCGGGGATAACAAGTTGCCAGTCTAACATTCCGTGTGAAAAACTATAAAACTGTTGAAAATTTATTTTTTCTATCTTAAACGAACTACTGGTACTGTTGGAATACACGTTAAACTTCTATTTTTGTTTTCTTTGAAATCGTATCGGAAAGTATTGAGTCTTTCTACTTGCAGAGTGTATGTGGGTCTTAATGGAATTCTACAACTGCGTAGAATTTAAAGCAAATCGATCTCCTGTCAAGTTAGATGATCTTCTTTTGTTAGTATTCTTTCCCAAAAATCTTACGATTAATGTATTCCTATTGTAAACTTAATTGCATTACCATGGATATCTTCCTATAATACTACTTGCACAGTGTATGTGGATCCTGATTGAGTTCTGTAACTGCGTAGAATTGAAAGGAAAAATTGGTCTTCTGTCCAGTTAGATTATCTCTTTTTAACAATCGTAACACAAAATAAATCATACAACTGAACGCTATAAGTTTTCTGAATTATTTATTGTATTCATATAAACTAACTCATTGTACGCATCTCTGAACCTAGAATTCTAAACTTAAGACGGTATTAGAATGATATGGATAATTTTGATGCAATGGTTTAAAGAAGAAGAAGAAGAAGAAGAAGGGTGCGTATCTAGGTCGAGAAAGAAAAAAATGTAATTATCCGTTTCCTTTCGTATCATCATCGGTAAGGAAGCTAGGGGTGATTAGTGCAACGTTCTTAACGTTTCTTTTTTAATCTAGGTCGAAGATTTTCCCGTTTTCATTCTTTTCTTTTTCCTCATACTTGGTCCGTCTAATTTCTTTCCTTTCTTTTCCTTATCCTTTTAATTTTTTTTTTCTTCTTCTTCTTCTCCCTTTCTTTTTTCATTTCATTTTTCTTCTTCTCTATTTTAGATACGATAACGAGACCGAAGTATTTCCTTAGGTTCCTTGTTAATTTTCAAAGTATCTCGATCATGTTTCGATAAGCTCTAGAAAAGAAAGGATAGTGAAATTAGTGTGAAGTTTAAGTTACTTGGACTAATAAGTTTATGGCTTAAATTAGGCTAAGTCTGTTAGTGTTTATTCCAAATAAGATTTTCTGTACAGTATTCCTGTATATATGTTTTGACGTGTATGTATGCTTGCATTACTGCGTAAAAAAAAATATATATATACATGTATATATTAAATTATAATTATTAAATTATATTATATAAATATTAAATAATTTAAATATTAAATATTACATTAAATATTGTAAATATATTTTTATATGAGTTCTGTATTTAGAATATGCATGCATATCTCTTTATCTATGTATGTAAACGAATGAGTAAATGTGTTTGTATGTGTCAGATGTCTAATGTAATGAAAAGAGCTATACCAAGATCGTAAATGATGTTCTATTCCTCTTCTAGGAAGAACTTGCCGTGTGTTTGGTCTTACTACGTTATCTCATTCACGTTGTTACGCCTTAATTGCTTCTCCTTTACTCTTCGTGATATCAAGGGTCTCGTTATAATGCACCAAAGAGAAAGAGAAAGATAGACAGACAAAGAAGGAGACAGAGAGAGGGAGAGAGAGAGAGAGAGAGGGATTAGAATGGTACAATAACCAGTACGAGACCGATGTTGCGATTTACGAGAACTTCTAAGAGAACATAATTAACCAGAATGAATTTAATAATAGTGCGAACGTGGACTACTAGTTAAGATGTTCCTGAAATGTCTTATCCGATCGTCTTTGAGAATCATCTATCTTGCAATTTCAATAATCTAAAAAGTGTTTACTTCTTCTTATTTTTTTTAGGTTGCATTAGACCAAAGTAGTAATTTTGTAGTTCTAATTTAAGAAGTAAGAAAAAGAGTGTGTCCTACTTTAAAAAAAATATGAACGGTGTCAAAAGCCTTAGAGAGAAGTCTGTGTAGACTAAGTCAAGCTGATGTTAAGATTCAAGGATAAAAAGTACTCGTGAGACCGCTAATTGTCATTTTAAGTATACTTTTTATACCAATAAGAATTTTCTTTTTAAATATATATTAATATTATAAACACGTTCACACACATACACACATACACACATAGGGAAGTAACATTATTCGTGTTCATATATAGTTGAAGTTACAAATTTTTAAATATTATAAAAATCAACTTAAATAATTAATAAAAAAAAAATTAATTAATATATAAAATCATAAATAAGAGAAAATTTTGGTTATATTACATGTAATATAATTGGATACAATGTAACGTTTCCAACGATCTGAATTTCAACGTTTATATGAAATTTTTGAAATTTGATATGAAAGAAGAGATATAGCGAGAATAGGATTTAAGATAGGGGTAGGGATGGAGGAAAGGGTTGGACGTATGCACGCACCATTATATATTTTGTCTCGATGTTGGTTCGGCTGGTCGACGAAAAGTATACTATATATGCGTTAGGGAAGGCTGTCCGCTCGTTGCTTCGGGCAACCACATATTTGTTCAGTGTTCCAGTCTCGAGTCTAGTCGAGGAAAACCTGGGTTATGTACCTTGCAAGATTTTACCGAGTTAGGTTAGCTCAGAAGGATCTATTACGCGACTCGTTGGTTACAGACTTTAACATGTATGAAGAAAATAGGCTACTAGTCAGAAAAAATCATTTTTTTTTATAATCACTACTTAGTTTCTAATTATCTTACATCCTCTAATTCTTATTACTAAAGAATATTTAATATTCTCTATAATATAAAAATAGCACTTAGAATTATTTAAAATAAACGTAGTATGGTTATTTAGTATGTTTGTAGATAAAATAGAGATTGCATTTTATAGTAATGGTTTAGTTTAAAATTACATCTATCTATGGTATATAAATGTCGAGAGTAGGAACGATACGTCAGCTTTAAAAGTCTGATCGTATTACAGGCTTTGGATAGGAGTAATCTATGAAGCAAGGAATTCCTTAAGAAGTGAGAAAGAAGAAATAGGAGTGAGAGAAAGAAAGAGGATAGTAGAGATTCCTCAGTCCGTTTTCTTATCATCCATTCCCTGTCCTAGAAAAGTTATAGCACTCGTAAGAGCATCAAGCAGTAACTCTGGTTGAGTTTTCTCGATCAAATTCACGCGAGGAACTAATAAATTGTAAGAAAAGTTCCTTTGTCTTGACACTAATTGATATCCCTGTTTTTACCTTCCATATCACGAATAGAAAGAATCTTCATTTAAATGACCTTCCTTTCATTGTATTTAAGAAAAAAGAACAACGATAAAAAGTTCGAAGAATTGTGAAAAATTGATTGTGAAAGAAAACCTGTCGAATTGGATTGAAATGTAAGGAATAAGTGTGGGTATATACGGTAGAAGTAAGTTCGTGTAAAAGAAAGGATAACAGCAAGGTGACTACCATTTTCACCAATACTACTACAACTAACTAACACTACCAGCAACACTTACTGAAGACCATGACTACTCCTGCAATTCATATGCAAATGCAAAAGCGGCAGAGGTACGAGCAACGAGCATTGTTCACCTTCCATAGTTCCCACTGTCCTCTCTCTGGCTTGACTTACTACCCGAATTTCCGGAAAACTCTAACGGGTGGTAGGTAATTGATACTCATCCCAACTTGGTTCTTCACAGTGACACACAATGTCCTAACACGCGTCCATGCGAACAACACCAGTCTAGTTTCCTCTCGAAACTCTTCTCATCCGCTGAAGTTCCAAGTCCCGCTGTGTACCGGAGTTCGCAAAAAAAAAGGAAGAAGAAAACAACAACCAAAAAAGGAGGGTAAGATAAAGAGCTTGTGCGGATATGTGTGTGTGTATGTATGTGTATATGATAGAGAGAAAGAAAGAGTGCTAAAAATGAAATAAAAAAGAAAGACAAGTATCCAAAAGGGGAAAGCCCAAGTCTGATACCAGCTGAAAAGAGAACGACACCTTTATCCTCGCTAGCCCTTCTTGCATGTACATCAACCCTTCTGCAACGTTTAATAGCTCCTCCGGTCTTCTTTCAAACGAGCTACGAGCTTCCTGGACACTCCCGTAGACAGGATGTACCAACCCTTTCGGGATGATAGGTACTTTCAAGCAACTCACATCAAAAGTCGACGATTTCTCGATCCTACAACGTTTTCCCCGTTTCAACACTTTCTCACCTTTTACCTTGGTAATATACCTCTGTTCACGTCTATTTATTAACATTATCTCTCGAAACTTCTTTACTCGACGTTCAGCATACATTTATTTTTATTATATGTTTGTTCATCGTTGATCACATTTTGCATTAGTTTATTCTTCGAGATTTAGATTTTTTTAAATTTTTTCTTTAGATGAACTTAATTACTTGTTCACATGCTCATTTAAAAAGGGGGACTTTACTTTCATGTTAAAATATACGAAAGTTGGAATTAACGAGTGAACGAAGTAACATCGATGAATAATGTAACTGCTACCATTACCAGCACCTATTACTACCACTACTACTACTACTACTACTACTATTACTACCATTTAAAGTTCATTCTAATCTATGTGTTCTCAGGCACATTAACAATTACATAAACTTGTACTACACACCCGTTGGCTTGTTAAATCTTCTCACTTTCTGCCATTGTTCGAACTTTGTCGTTGAATTACCTTCGTGATACGACTGTTCTATATCGATTGAGTACCATCGTTAAATTTCAACTATAAGACATTAATTAGACAAGTTGCAAATACGTCATTGTAATGTGATATATGATTGTATTCCACGAAACTACGGATAATAACAGTTAGCCGAAAACTTATTTGAATTTCGTCGAGATTTTAAATGACAAAGGGAAAAAAAAGAAGATCAAATTGAAAATAAATATGTATATGAATATAAAAAATATCAGGACAAATAAAAAGGATAATTTCTTTTAAATGATACAAAAATTTGTTTTATTAAAAATAATAAAAAGAAAAAAAAGCTATATCCGCGAACGGAAAATTTTCGATTCGATAAAATTGTTTACGTTTCTTTTTTTTCATCTCTCTGAACCTCTCTCCTTTCGTTTTATCTTTTTTTTTTTCTCATCTTTCTTTCGTTTTTATTTATTCAATCGTTGGAAATATTGCGATGCGAGAATTAAATTCGCCTTTTACTTTTTTTTTTCTTTTTCTTTGTATGTTCAAATTCGCGGGAATAAATCTTTTACAACTGGCCATATCAAAATGATATCTCACTGACATATTTACGATATAAGGATTGATTGTAATCGTTCTTTCACGATGTATGGTGTTATCTACGAGCCATATAGGAGGAGGTGGAGGAGAAGAGATGGGAGGAGGGGTATACTTTCAATAATCTCATCGAGTGAAGTGACAAATGTTGTCGGCCGGTGTTACCACGTGAAATAGGAAATTGGAATATAGAGAGAAAGTTAAACTAATAGCTATAATTTCGACCAATCGTGTATACCAAACTACCGAATTGTACGTTTCGTTGGTGCTATTTAAATTGGTCAATAAGTTAATGTCCAAATTTGGACAATATTATTTTAATATGTAAACAAATAAAATTATGATTTATTTATTTTGAGGAATAAAGTAGTAGTGTATTTTTTATTTCTTTATTAATAGTATTCTTGAATTATGTTTACTGTATGAGTAATTTTATTGGTTAGCTATTAGTTTAGTAAATATAGTTATGGTGTGTAGTATTTATTAGTTGTATTAAAATATTAATTGCTATCTCTTATTGTACAGTACGTATTACTTACTATTGATAAAATAATGATCTACATTTTATTAACTAACTATTACTTTATTAACACGTTCCGTGCCAAGCCGTTATTGTCAGACATGATCTTCACGTCAATATTTGTTTTTATTGCATTAAATAAATATTGCTGCGTGTACCATTTATGGTACAAGTGGCACAGAACGTGTTAAATAAATCTATGTATAGTATTTTAATAATACTATTTTTTATTAATATTGTATGATATTTTTTTGACGAAATACTACTAGTTTTGGTTGTTTTTTAGAATATTTTTGATGGTATATTGTTAAAATACTAATACAGTTTATTGAAATATAAAATGTTGGAAATTTGGATATTAACGAAAATAAATAAATACGATTAGATGGAAGAGATATTATTAAAACAACAACTCCTACGTGAACGTCTACTTTAAGTCTACGAGAAACCCCATAGACGAGAGATTAAATGTATTCTAATTAGATCTTTGTGTATAGTAAGGATTTAGGAGAAGCTCTACATCAACAGAATTGATAAGATTAATCCTTCGAACATCATTTAATCGGCAATCATTTTAGAGGGTGATTTGAATATTCCTGTAAACATTACCCTGGTTCTTTTTTTTTTCAATCATTCTTATCAAAGACATTGTTGCATTTCGTGTCAGGGTTTAAATTGTTTGCGCTTTCTGAACAGCTGTCTGGTATTCCCCTTCTGCCATTTTATGCAAGTCTTCACCGATCGATATTTTCTTGTTTCACCCTCATCACTCAAATAACAACGCGTTCTACCCCTCTAAACCTTTCACCTTTCCGGTCGCATGAACATTTTCACTGTATCCTTTCTAAAATGAAGTTTTACTTGAAAAAGTGTACAAATTTCCATATCCAAGTAAGTAAATAAGTATTTAACATACAAATGTTTCTATGATCGTTGCCTTTGATCAGTACTCGAATTTGGTTAAAAATTGTTCTCTCTTTTTGAATTATAATTCCTTGACTTAATAGCATACATTGCATTGAACTTCATCGTCAATCCAAATGGCAAATTGTATTTCCATTTCTTCAATCACATTGCTTTTGGAACGAGTAATTTTTGTTGCAGAAGTCGTCATTTGACTGCCACGTCGAAATCACATGTTTTGCTTATAACCCCACGATAGTATTTTATGAAGCAAGATTTCATAGATAATAATCTTTTAATCTTGGTGTTCGAATAAAAATTTGTTAATTGTTTAATAATGTACTTTTTATTTCAAACTATATTCTAATTAGCTGTAAAGCTTTAAATGCGCCAACTGTAAATTTTCATTCAACTTTTTTACAATTTAAGTAGTACGAATGCTGGCGATCAAACGTGACGATCAAAGCGTCAATTTTACATTAAGAACAGAATTCTAATTTACAATTATTTTAGCTTTGTTGAAATAGTTTCATTCTGCGTTACGTGTCGACGTAACAACGTAAATACGATGAAATGAATATTGCAATATATTCTATGCAATATCTCTTTATTTAATCATTATATTGTTTTATGTAAACCCGTGATCCATTGAAATACGAAAACGTTGTAAATATGTTTTTATCTTGCCGCGGGGGGACACTTGAAGTATGGCACATCTCTATTTTATTCCTCTCGACATCTCGCGAATTCTCAAACTCCCATCAAAGCGTGCTATACTCTTTGACAAATATTCTCACGTAGGTTCGCATGTTCCCTTTTACATAGGCGATGTATATGCATATATTGTGTTATATACATACATGTATATATGTATGTATATACATCTACCGTTTATACTTTCTCTTTGGAGAGAGCAACCTCGAAAAATTGTAACATACTCGACACTTCGCTTCGAGCGTTACCACAAACAACCATGTCACTATAACTCGAGCATCACCCTTTCTTCATTTTCCTTCTACTCTGTTTTTTCTTCCCTCCTCTATTTTTTTTTTTATTACCACTAACAATCACGTTTACAACAACAACAACACTAACTTTCATCCTTGCCTTTTCATTTTTATATTTTTACTTAACAATAACAAAATTGCAATAGCTTTATTTTCGCTTTTCCTATTAATTTTTTTTTCCTATCTACTCATTTTTATTTTTCATTTCGTAGTACGAATGATTGGAGAAAATAATACGATCTTATTGAAGATAACGAGTTACATAAAAGTTGTAGTTGATTCGACATAGATCGGTTCCCAATGTTTACGAGTTAGATAATTTTTCATTACGTTTCATCGATTCGATGGGAATCGTTAATGAATTTACCTTACAACCACAACTCGAGAAAGTTAACAAGCTATGTTTCGTTGTTGTTAATAAAATTAGGAATTACCAAACACAGGTGTAACAAAGTTCGTCGTTCGAGTGGTTTAAATCATCAACGCTGAGCGTTTTCTAATATGTTCGAGGGATGTTGATTGAAGTTATATGTCAATTTTCACGAAATTGTGGTAAACAAATTATTAACAATATAAAATAAAACTCCTTAATATTGGTTTATATCAAGTATGTATAAATTTAATAAACAAAAGATACGTATTCGATTAGATTTGTCCTACTTTTGTATATTTATTTCTATCTTCATCTTTTCTTTCATACAATTTTTCTAAAACCTATCTTTTTTCATATCTTTTTTTTTTTCAAATTTTCTATTACTTCCAAAGTGTTTTTCAATTTTCTTTCTTTCAAAGACAGTCAGTCTTTTGATTGATTCTCATTCTCTTGCTTCTCTTGTTCTTTATTTCTTCTACTTGAAAAACAAAAAATAACAGTTGACTCACGTATTTCTGTTTGAGAAACGATGAGACAAGTAAAACTGGTGTAAGGCTTACGAAGAAGAATCGTAAGCGAGTGTCAGTACGTGCCAACGTTCGAGGGTGAACTTGCAAAAGGGATGCTCGTTCTCAACTCAAGGGGAAGTCTATGCAAGATTTGCATAGCTCTCTTTAAGGTGAGCATAAAACGATGCCATAAGGATTGAGTTAAGAAGGAAGGAAGGAAGGAAGGAAGGAAGGAAATGCTGATCGATCTACATACGATACGGATAATATTATTTTCATGACATCTTTTCAACATTCTATATCTGTTACTGTAAATATTCATAAAACTACGATTTCTGTTTTATCGAAACAGTCGTTGACTATTTCAATAATAATCTTATCTCATTGCTGACTATTTTTTTTTTACTTTACTTAAAGTATTATCATTTCTATCGACTCGTTCTTTCACTTGAAATGATTTGTTTTTTTATATTCGAGTTAATATTTATTAGTTACAAACAAAATAAGCAAGTATTTTCTGCTTTAGAACACAGACGATGTTATATTAATCTTTTTTTTTATTCAAACGTATTTTATTAATATTACTGGTTTAAAATTACTTTATGGGAGTAAATTAATAACTTAAAATCGAAAAAATAATAATATTATAATTCTATACTACGAGATGGTGGTATAACAATTTCTGAATCTCAACATGATATTTATAATCATCACAATTTCATTACTTGCAATTCTATATGCTTTAAAAGTTATTTCTGGAAAATTTCAGCAACTTCGAACTCTCAATTTTCTTTAAGACAGTCGTTCGTATCAGTGGATTTGTCAAATTTAAATCTAAATCTATTCTTAAATCTATAGAAAATCCAAAGTAAATTTAAAATTTGAATCAAACGAATACCGAAGAAAACTTAAAGAAAATCCTATGCGAGTGCAAGCCACTTGACTTTAAATCGTATTCAAAGCTTTTATTTTTGTTTAACGAAAGATTGAGTATTCATTGAGTAGAAAATAGTTCACTCTTTTACAAACATGCACAAACAGTTTCCTTAGTGTAATTTTATAAAATTCTTGCAATATTTATAATTAAACAAATAACAATCATGAGTCGTACGTATTTCTTAAATATAGGAAAAAGTGAATATATAGTATTAGATTGTTAAGTATGAAATGAAACCAAAAATGCACATAATTGAATTGAAATTTGCTCCATTTCATACTTGACAACCTAATAAAAAGAAAATTCATATCCACGGATATAAATTTACATGTACGTTATATTTATTGAAGTATATCTGAAGAGAGATTAGAATAGGTTTTACTTAGTTAGTGTCTCTTATTGTTAAACATAGTCCTCGATGTGTGTGAAACAAAAGCGAAGCTATAGACTAATATTTACTCCGGCAGCATTACGTTCGTATTCATCGGGAATGCACATAAAGATTAATCTCCATCGGCTCGCGTTCTCTGGTTCGTGTAAATACATACGAAATTTGCATATATCTTTCAATGTAAACAGACCAACCGACCAACCAACCAACCAACCAACCAACCAACCAGCCAACCACGTCACATGTCCCCTAGTCGTACGGTTATATTCGTGAAAACGATTTTCACATACAGTTTAATGTTTTATCGATTACTCAATTGATTTCACTTTTCTTTATCATTTTTAACACTTCAATCTCTATTCTTTTATTTATTTAACCTACTGACTTCATTTTATTACCCTCTTTTATTTTACATTAATTCGAGGATATGTTTTACAACTTTAAAAAATCATCTGAGATGAGCAAACTCTAAATATTTTTATAAAATAAAAACAATTTATTTTTATTAGAAAGAAAAAATTAAAATTTATTTCAAACGTTTGCTAATTACATTTTAGCTTCGTTTAAATCTCTTAGCCTTTTTGCCAACTTTCTTTTCAATAACTCTGATTTTAATGCCACGATATTTGTTCAAGACAGGAACGGAAAGATAGTTCCCTATATGTGTGTGTGTGTGTGTGTGTGTGCGTGAATAAAATTCACAGATCTCTGATTTTTGACATAGTTGAAATCTGGGTCAGGAAGATACGTGAATTATAATTTCGATGATGTAAAAGCTATACGTTTATGAATTTAAAACGTAAAATATACTTTTAAAAGCCACATTATAGTTTGGTTTGATATTAAACACAGGGGTGCAGATGTTTTTAAACTGCGACGAGAAGCAAAGTGTTATTTGACGTATAAAAAAAATCATGTTTCTTTTTTTTCCTAATAAAAATAAATATTGTAGAACATTAATCATTTGTTAACTATAACAATTTGTATTTATGTTGAAATAATATTTGACAGGAAAAAAAAAAGAAGAATGCAACGCAATCTTTGCGTTAAGATTTCAGGTACACAAAAAATCGGTTTAAATCTTGTGGGGACACGTATAAAATATTACAAATATTTATATGCATTAGCATCTTATTCTATGTAAACTGTCTTGTCGTAGAAAGGCTAACAGAAATAGCAATAATCGTAGATTACCATATGCTGCATAGGAGGTCGCGCGTGCAACAAACGTGTATGTTTGTTGGTGGTGGGGGGAAGAGGGAGGGAAGGGGTACCGTTAAGGTACCAACGTAAATTTTCAACCGTATAACTTCATTTTATTATATCCGCGTGAAAATACAAGAGAGAATCGGGTTGAAAGTTTATTTCGAAATTGTTCTTGTTACTGTAACATTGTAGAAAGTTATAAGAGAAGAGAAAATGCAATACAAGGTTGCAAAACTTGTATGAGTAACCAAGAATATTGCTACATTTTCCAGATGTTACTGAAATTCGTTAAGCATCGTTTAATTAAGTCTACTACAAAACGAGAAAGCGAGAATATTATAAGAACGTTTTTAAGTAGACATCAACCTGGTACCTGTACCCAATTCTTCCTTTATAATTCATTTACCGTCATTTAAACTTAACTGAGAATAGTCAAAGGTTTTAAAATGATAGTGGGAGTTTATTAGTATGAAACAAAGAATATTTATTCATTCCAAAAGTGCAGTACTATATTAAAATATTAAATGCTAATCAAATCAAGTATATAACTTAACATAGTAATAGTTAAATCTAATCTATTTAGTGGAAGAACATGGGGGTTTAGTGAGATGGTATAAGTTGGTATACACGAAATCAACATCGTTTCCAAAAACGTGCAATTATTTAAAATTACAATATTATTCAAATCAGATCTATTAACTCAATATGGCAATAGTTAAACTTGATTAATTGATAGTTGATTGTATAATAGGATCATATAGATAAAAAGTTACATGTGTATGTATTGAGATATTTGAAGTTATCCTTTAAAGCACCTGCCCATTGGAACCTTCGACCACGAAGTATAGCCACTCCATTTCGGATAATATTTCGAGAACGGTGCTCAAGAAGTTCGTGTTCGCGAAGCTTGAGAATGAACGAACGAACGAATGAACGAACGAACGAAGAAAAGGTGTAGGAAGAGGTAGAGAAATATAGGGGTTGGTAGGTTGGTAGATAGATAGATAGGTAGAAGTAGAAGTGGATAGTGAAAGAGGAAAGAACGAGGGGAGGGTGGTAGTAGGAAAGGGTGGGGAATGGCCAGAGGGGTTGCTCGAGGAAGAGCACTCGAAATCGAGTTTTCCGATGGCATTGCCACCGCAGAAACTGGTGAAACTTGGCAAAACCGAGGTCAACATATACAGGGTGTGTCGATAAAAATTACTATCTATAGTAATTCATTAATTATTATATCAATAAGATGTTTCAATGTGTTGAGTTCCAAGGAATTCATCGAATGTACACACTTTTGTTGAAATAATAATTATTTTTATCGAAATTTCAAAGTAAAATGCATCTTTTTTTATTTATTAATATCACCTGTCCTCGATAGAAAAAGGAATCGAAAAATAAATTAAAAGAAAAATGTTGTTTCTCTTTTTGAAATCACAAAATATATTAAACCATTTTTTGGGGATACACGGGATAATCATTTGCAATAATAAAACTTTCTCAATGAGTTAAGACATCGTTGATTTTAATTTAAAAAAAAATAAAAACCCCATCTTTTGTTTGAGACATAATTCTTGCGAGGAATTGGAAAATGATGCATAAAAAGGGCTAGTTTGATTTGAGGAAACACGAAATATGTTTTTTGTTTGGTTAATTTGGATTTAGGATTTCAAGAACACACCCGTTGGAAAGTGTATTTTTCTTATTCTCATTCGGTCCATCGTCCGAATTCGAGATTGAGATGGGAAAAAAATGTTCCGTAAAAAATGTAGTTTGTTGAATATCAGTAGGAAAGGAAAAAGATAGGAAGAGAGTACTCGGGGATGAACATTGGGAAAGAAGTATCAACTCGTAGCTGTTATATAACCAAAAGGCCGAACAAATCCATGGTTACTAGGCTCCGGGAAGAGGAAGTATCCGATAATCCGCATGAATAAGGGAAAGATGCGACTTCGACTTGGACTCTGCTACTCGACTACCAGTCCGTTTCCTCTGGATATCCAGAATCAGAACAGTATAGTATATAGTATATAGTATAGTATAGGATAGTCTAGTATAGTATAGTATAGAATAGAACAGAAGAGAAGAGAGTCGAAAGCGAAGTACGCTTTAGGTATCCTCGATTATATCCTTTCGACGGGCTGTTGACCTAACTGCGGAACCGAATGTCGAATTTTCCTCGAGACGTTGCATTTTGTGAATCAAAATACCAGGATTGAGATACAGTAAAATAAAAAGAAAAGAAAAGATAGATAAAGAGAAATATGTAGAAAATGATATGATATAAATATTCGAGAGATTGGTATTGGGTTGATTCGAAAAGTTTCGAGTTATTCATATTTTTTAATCAACAATGCTCTTTTGTTATTGTTGTTTTTATCTAAATTGGTATAAATTAGTTTTGTCAAGTGAATTTATAAGAATCTTGTAAATTTTACACAACAGGTTGATTTGATTTACAAAATTGTGATTAATATTAACTTAATTTGTGTTTCATTTTTTTTCTATTACCAATATCGCAGTCAACATTTTAACAACGTTTTTAGACCATTGTACCAATGAGGATTCTGTTTTTAAGAGACTGTATGATAAATCGTAGAATATAAATTTCGAATAAAAATGTAAGAGAAGAAATCTTGTAGATATCCTTTACAGTTTGGTTTAATCTTTTACTCTAGAGTCGTGCCATTATTCTTGATAATCGTCGAGAATTTAGATTTTCTTTTGTTACTGACTCTAGCGAGGTTCGACATTTGCATGCGAAAATGCGTCAACGACGTTCCACAGGGCCCGGTATTATGGACTTTTCAAAGTCGAATCTTCAATCTTGTCCCAGGACGATGTTTGTCGGTATACTTTAAAGTCCCGTTAAACTTTCCAAGCGATGACAACGAAAAGGTTTTAACTTTTCGACCGCAAAGTATGCAACAAAGGTAGCCTTCCCCCAAAAGAAGAAAAAGAAAAAGAAAAAGAAGAAGAAGAAAAAGAAAAAGTAGGAGCGAAGAAGAAATAAGAAGACACTCAAGGAAATTGCACATTTTAATTCGCAACTTCTTCTTACTTTCTTTTTTTTTTTTTTTCTATATTCACGAGTCTCGCGAACCGCAACGATGTGTTCGTAAAAGGGAACGATAAATTCGCATTAGAAGCCGATTCAGAAAACAAGCGATTCGAATTGAACACGGTTTTCATCGAATAAAGTTGTATCAATAAGTTTCGTAAGAAATATTTTCGAAAGAAAAACCTCAAAAGAGAGTTTTAAGATAGCGTTAATTCGATAAACTCGTTTGTTCCATTTCTCTTAATAACTTTTTCATTTTATTTTATTCATTGATATTTCTTAACAGGCGTATTCATGAAGACAATTCGTTATATTTGTATATTACAGAGAATAATTGATTCTTGTTCTTTTTTAATTTTAAATAAATTAAATTTGAATTTTTATATCAACCAGATATAATTTATTAATAAACATTAAATAAACTAATAAAAATTACACATAAACGGCTATTATGTGATCGTTATTTGATAAAATATTATTAATAAATTGTCATTAGTAAATTTAGCGTAGGTTAATTCTAAAATTAGAAAGAAGAAGATGATTTATTTATTTAGACTGAAAATCCTGTTTGGTCATCGGCATTACAAATTTACGCAGGAGAGTATGCCAAAGTGCATCTAATATAGTTAATCTTAACTATCTAGTCGAATATCTTAATCCCTTTAATTCATAGCGATGAGGCCTTTGTTGTACGAAAACGGGAAGATCCAATCCGATAGTAATCTTCTTTGATTGGAAGCTTTACTATAGAACGTTATTAATCCTTTAGATACAACCAACTTCCCTGAACTGGGGCTTTCTACTAAATCATTTTTGGGAAACTAACATATATAACTTTAGTACTTTCTTTTTGATAAGGCGAACTGATAAAGTTTCTTCCAATTTTTTTATTAATTGTTAAAAACAAAACAGAAAAATACAATAAATTTTAAAATATTTCCTTGTTGAATTGCTTTGAAAAAAATAGAACAGTTCTGAATTCCCGAAATGATTCTACTTTTCATCATACGACTATACACGTGCCGAATCTATTATTAAAATTTTAAAGCAATCGGTCATACCAATTTTTGAGATATCGTAGAGATTATTTATAAAAACACAGTTTTGAGAAAAAACGCGTTCAAAGATTCAAGTAGGATTTACACTTGGCTCATCTAAACAGCTGTAACTTTCCAACAAATTCGAATATTGGAAAATTATTTTACCAGCATATTTTAAACATTTTTAGAAATCAATTTATCCAAAGAAATATTCGATTTTTTCAACCTATCATCTTTAAGTGACCTTAACTCAACTCTTTCGCTTCGAGCGCCGGATATATCCGGCATACACGCATTTCTGGCGCGTTTGGTGACAATACTTCGGCGAACTGTTGATTCCCGAAGCGAAAGTGTTAAGGAGTTTTATCTTGAATGAATATTTAGTCAAAAAAAAATGTATATATTATTAAGCTGGTGTGTATGAAATGCCGGATTTTGAAGTTTCTTTACATTGTCATTTTCGTAAAGATGACGCACAAATAACAAAAGGGAACCTTTTGGAGAAAATCTCTTTTGTTGAAACGTGACTTTGGGAATGTATAGTACGACTATAAACGAGGTTATGCCAAAAACAAAAGTATAATGAAAACAGGAAGACAAACGTTAACGTGTAAAACAAAATCCAACATTTCATATGCACCAAAGCTAATATTTTAATAGTCATAATATAAGAGCTTGGAAAGTAGAAAAAGAAAAGGAGGATAGTAAGAAAGAAAAAATGAATGATAGAAAGAAAGAAAGAAAATGGTAAAGTATCCGAGGGATTCTCGTCTTGTAAGAGTGGTATTGTCACGATTTAAGTAGGGGAAAGCGTAATATCGTATTTACGCTTCTATCGAGACAATAGAGTAAAACCATAGTGCCATTGTTACCTACCGTACTTGTTCTCTCGTCGTTACTTTGCTTTGAAAATGGAAGAAGAGAAAACTGAGATGACAGAAGATAACGTAGGAGGGTTGGTTGTAGTAGCAGTGATGCTTGGGAAATACAGCCTTGGGCGTGTCCTTAATTCATCTTGATCACTTAACGCAACTCACTACTATCCTTCCTTTTTGTTTTCATTTTCTTTTCCTTTTCCTCGTCATACCATGTTTCCTTTTCCTATCCTTTCGCACATTTTTCCCCCTTTTTATTTTTATATTTTAATTTTTTGCTTTTCTCGAATTTCTACTTTTTCTATCCATTTTTTCCTTTGTTGTTTCACATTCGGTTTTCCTTGTTCTCTCTTATTATTTACTTTTATTTTATTATTTTGTTATTCACTTTAAAAGAACAATTCACGCACCAATTCGCGGATTCAGATTTTCAACTATTTAATAAATTATTTATTAAAATTTCATCTGTGCAGATATCTCGGAAAAGGGTTGAGTTTCTTCCCATGGTCTTCTCTGATTAAATTTATAAATACTAATCAACATTTACAAATATGTAAAAGTTCCTAAAATCCGAATAACGTGAATTATCCTTGTTAGGTTGTTTCATTTCTACAATATTCACTTTGTTTATTTCCTATTATTTGCTACTTGTATTCTTTCTTCTCGGTTTTATTCATCTTTGTCATTCTGTTTTATTTTATTTTATTTTTTTCGACTTCCTCGCCTTTCCCTATCGGAAATATAATTTTTGTTCTTTCGTTTGCCTATCATATTTCTTCTTATTCTCATTCTTCTTATTCTTCTTCCAGTAGCACGGGCCATTTAACTCGGTTTCCTCAGTTAATGCCGGATACACCAACACCGTAGCCGAATTCAGTGTGCCTCGTCGATACCAACCAGGATACAAGGAACCGTTTTATCCGTTAATGGAGCAACATCGGTTTTTCAACGATCGAGAGGAAAGTAGACGAGTAGAAAGAGGAACAGGAAGAGGAACAGGATGAGAGAAGAGAAGAACGATGGGAGTGGGGGATGAAGGGGGGGGGAGGACGAATGTACTAGGTCGGGATTGCCGGAAGACCGAGATTAACTGCGACGTGACGAGAGCCGAAAAAGATGCACCCTACCTTCCATTTCGACTAAATCGATCCTTTAGAACCCTTACAAAATAAGATCATGGTTGTTGTTCCCCTTCCCCTTCTCCTTCCCCTTTTCCCACCCTCCTTTATCGTAGTATTTTCAATCTTTGCTTCTATCTATTGCATATTTATTATTTCTTTAGTAATAAGTATAAGAGTAATTTTTGTTTTATATCAGACACATTTTACTTGAATTAAATTATAAAATTATACGTGCAGCACTATTATGGTTGGTACTGAAACACTGATTCTGTAACTTTGAAAACTTCCTGATTTCTGAAAACTTTGAAAAGTTCTTTATCATTGTAAAAAAATGATAAACCATAAAAAATAGAAAATGTATGAAACAGGTGTGATTTATTAAATACTACTTAACTATTATGTTACAGTACAATTATATCATATATTTTATACGCGTAATATATATGTGTATTTACAGTTAAACGATATATATATTTAAATAGTAAACTGTATCCAATCCTAGAGATGATAATTATTGTAAGCGTATTTATAACCTTCTCACGTGAAACGTCACATGGGAAATCTGTGTTTCACCGTATCACACACGTTGCACCATTATTAATTTATTTACACGTACGTGAGCATTTCGTGGTGGGCATAGTATTCACTCGGCCGATGTAACACCCATCCCCTCTCTAAACTCATTGGTGTGCCACAGTTCAGCGGCAATATGTTTAATTTCCTACTGTTTTATGCTGGAACGGGTCTCGAGATACGGCATGAATATCCTCCCATTCGTTAATACGAACGGCCTTTATGTCCTAACAAATAAAATATGCAAATTGTTAATGTGTCCGATAAAGTTCAACCGTTATACTACGGCTCGTCTAATCTGAATGAGAGAAACAAAATGAAAAGAAACAACGAAATTAAAAACAAAAGGAAAGGTTAATGTTAACCTTTACCCTTCCACCAACTAATATTTGCATTTTCAAATAATTTCTTTTTTTATTTATTCCTTTTTTTATTCACGTTTTATCCAGGTAACTCATCTTGTATGTAGTTTTATTATCTACCATAAACAAAAAAAAAATAGAAGAAAAAATATGTACACGATAAAGCTTACAATTTTTATGTGCGCATACACACACATGCACACGCATACAAACAACATCCAGTAATAAAATTCATTTAGTTTTTAGCCATCTTTTTTGGAAGAGTAGTATAAAAGAACATTTTACGAGTACTAATTATTATTATCCATAGTACTTCTTGTTCTCTGTTTCAAGTAATCTCGTCTTGGAAGAAAGAAGTAGGATGGAAACTAAGTAATTTCGTCTCATCTGTCTTTGGATAATCTAAAAGTCTAGTCATTTTCCCCTCCCCCTATTTTATTCCTATATTATCTTCTATCTCTTTCTCATTCTCTCTCTTTTTCGTTTTTAGTTTCCCTTACCGTTAGATCGATTTTAAATCTTTCATAAACGAGAAAGTCAAAAACGATTACGAGTTAGATCAGAATTGGGTTTTAATCGTCTATCGCGAAAAGGGCTGGGATAAATACTTAGAAGAAAGGAATAAGGGTTAGTATAGTTTCCTCTGATGAAAGATAGACAGAGAAAGAGAGAGAGAAAGCTTCTGTTAGCAGAAGATAATAACTTTGAATCTCTATCTTTGCTATAAGATACTTGCCGTACCTTTTCTGAGCTAAGATCTAACTTTTTCAACAAGTTTGTCCTAGGATCTCGTAACGAGTATGAATCAATGAGAAAAAGGGTAAAAAAAAGAAAGAAAGATAATAGAATAATATTTGCAAAGGAAACACAAAACGAGGATTAAAGTATCCATTGGAAAAAAAAAAAGAATTTGAGAGACATAAGCAATAACCTTGTTGCATAATACACATCTTTATCAAATATCTTTCAATTCTACGTTTATTTTTCCTTCGTCATATTTTTTCCCTATCTTCGACGGATTTCTATTCGATCCAATCTTTTCCACACTCAAAACACGCGTCCTCGTATTTCGAGAAGGAATCTAAGAAATAACGGCTCTTACGATCTCTTAATCTCCGAGATCCAAATTGGAAATTGCTTTCTAAGGTCGTCTTTAGAATTTCAAGTATTCTCATTGGATATCGTCTTGATGAAATCATCCTTGGAACGTTATTCTCCTATCGTTCATGTTTTTCACAAATTCCGAACACATAACCAATCATCTTCTATTTAAGTATATATATAAATGAATGTTTTTGTCATTTATTTATATATATAAATGTTTTTGTCATGTATGTATATGTGTATATATATATATATATATATATATATATATATATATATTATATATATGTTATATTAATATGTTATATATGTTATATTAATATGTTATATATATATATATATATATATATATATATATATATATATAACATATTATTTATAACATATTATAACTTAACTTATTAGGTGACCTGTTATATACATTCCTTATTAACCGTGTTACAATAATAATGTACAATATTATGTAACAATGTATATTAACCACTTGAAATTGATAAAATGCACGTTGACGAGTCAGTAGAATACCATTTAATTTAGCTCAATAGTGAAGGCTCTTGTACAAGCTCAGAAACAGGGTGTTTTATTTTCGGATTTACAACAATAAGGTTGATATATAGTGTTAGTGTGTACAATAATTTATTAAAAGATACTATGAAATAATAATTAAGTACTTTTTTAACGTGTAGTACCACATCTTAAAGCATTTAGGAAGTTAAGTTTACTGAATTGTTGCAACTGTAGTTTCCAGAATGCTGTAAATAATATTTATATATAAATATATTGTATTCCATTGAAATTTGTAAAGTAAAGTTAACCATTGTAGTGAGTGTATGTTTGAAATATAATTAAGAATATATTAATAAATATATTCAGAAGGGTATATTATCAATTTGTTCGTAAACTATTCAATTCGATTGCGATGCAAATTTTGATGAGTTGTTCTTAAAACGTTAAGTTAAAGTGTTTTTGTTATGTGTATATATATATATTCTGAAAAGTATATATTTTCGATTTGTTCGTAAACTATTTCATTCAATTGAGATGGAAATTTTGCTGAGTTGTTATTCATGCGGTAACTTAAATTAATGTGTAAATATAATACATGGTACAATCATTTTACAATGATTCCTTTAGGTGCTTTTATTAACAAAGAGTAAGTTTCAGAGAGAGAGAGAAAGAAAGAGAGTGAGTGAGTGATTAAATACGTCTGATATGAAACAACGAAACTATGACTGGCTTGAATGTTCTTGCAGTTATCAATTTCTTGTACGAAGGTGTACCAAAGACCAAAATTCATTGCAGACTTTTAGAACAATATTGAGAGACAGTGATTAAAAGTTTTAGATCTATCTTAGTTTCTGAACATTAAGAGAACAAAAACTGGATAACTGTTATCTATAGTTTTTTGATGCCCATTGTTACTGTAAGATGATAAATAAAAGGTTAACCAATCAAGCGTGTACACATTCATGGTACAAGATAAACCATAAATACTACGTAGAGGAATAAAAGTAAATAGTAAAAAGAAAATAGCCTGTAGCATTTTGGATTAATATTGATTTATTCTCTGTGTGTATGCTGCATACAATTTATGAACAAGTTTATTATTTGTATTGTGAACATATGTAGATACGGAAGCATCCCAATAGAGAGATACTAGTAGCATAAGCGAACGTGTTTGAGGAAGATCGAAGCCAATATCAGAATAGAAAGGATGATCCAAAGGACCTCATCTCTATGACATGGATAACTTGCTTCTGTGGTTTGCTGCATTCTGTCTGCGGTTCGCTTAAACGACCTTGCTTCTGACAGAACGGACCTGGAACAATACGATGGATAGACGATTCATCACTGTGACCTAACTTCCGTAACTAGATTAGCAACGGTCAAGACAACGGTCTTCTCTCAAAATCGATTGAGACCGTCTCGTCCTGACCAAATAGATACGAGGTACTTCATTTTTATTCATTCATTCCTTGATCCTGCAATTGTATTAATACAAATGTTCTTAATAATTTTAATCATAGAACGGTTCTATAATTTAAATAATATATCAATGATTACTCTCAAGTTATTATTTAATTATACATAAGAATCTATATTTGGTAAACAAATTAAGTATATATTTATTATTGATTTTTATTCTATTCCATAATAAGTTATTAATGAATTTACAGTCTTTTTTTTTTGGAGGAAATTTGTAGCTTGTCATTATTAAATATTAAATATTAATCTATAAATTTATTTATTTGAACAATTGTTTAGATTTAAGATATAAATAGATTTTGTTTTATTTTGTTATATTTTAATTTCTAAAGCTATTTTGGATTATTTTTCTAACGCGTTGATAAGGATTGAATTTTTATGAAAAGAAAACGAAATTTAAAGCACAATTCGATATTAACAGTTATTCGCGTTTGATTTAAGCCAGATATACCTCAAAAATAAAATAATAATATTTTTGATGATATTCTTAATCGATTAATCGAAATTTTATATCGACATATTAAAAAATTATTCAAACTGATCCAACATCTTAGAAAATTTGATCAACCATCACGAATGGCAATTTGTAGAATTCAGTTCATTTCCCGAAATTTTGTTTCCTGTTTTTTCTTTTTTTTTTTTTCTTATAAAAATAAATGTGGAAAACAAAGCGCGGATAACGTAAATAAAAAGAAAAAAACGAAACGAATTCATTGGAAAAATCCAGAGTAGAAAATGTGAACAAAATCGTATCTGTTAGACATTGAAAGAGATGCTTTTAACGTTAACAAACGGTACACACGCAGGTAGAATTCAGAATTTGTTAAACAGAAACGGATCGAATGAGAAAAGGACGAATGCAAACAAGGAAATAGAAGATAACGTTGGCGCGGGTAGGTGTGTGGGTGGTTGGGTTGGCTGATGGTGGTGGCGTTTAACGCTTTTCGATTTACGTTTAATGGAATTTGCCTGTCATTAAAAGGTATTTAATGAAATGTAACACTTTCGAATAGTAGAGTTAACGGTCGTTAGCGAAATAAAATATATTTGCGAGATAGCGTTCACGCATTTTGACGATTTCGATAGTATATGGTATACAAATGTCGGTGAGCTGGTTTGGAGGAGGAGTAGGTGGACAGTGGCGGTTGAGACGAGGGTGTCAACGTGTGTCGGGATGCTACGTTGAAACGTGGATATAACTGTTGCAGAAATTTGTTGATCCAAAAACGAGAGCCGATGCAAATTGCTTTGAACGCGAATACAATTAATCTTTATGTTCGTTACTTTTTATAGTTAAGTGTTATGTACACAGAAATGTTTCTGGAACTTTTAAAATGATGAAGAACGATACACAGACTAATTTCAAATCAGGAATTATGATTCAGAAATGGTTAAGAAATAGTACAATCTCAGTATTAGAAGAAAATATTCTTAGTTATTTTTTATTTGGGTCATAAAATATAAATAGGATTATTTATGAGACACCTGTATTCCTGATTAGAGTTCCTTGTTACTTGTGATTTAATCAGTCTTCAAGGATTCTGACAGATACTCTCCTAACACTCGGAGGGGAATGTAATTTTGAACACCTGCTGTAAATGTATACATCTTATATTGCGTTATGATACCGTGTAATATAGCGTAGGTAGTAAATTACTATATGGTAACGTTCGAACAGTTACAATACCTCATAGAAATATTTTGCAAAAAAAACATCAACTTTTTATCTACGAATTTTTCTCGACAAATCATTTTTCATTGGAGCATTGTTCCTTGATTTTGCCATTGTATCCTCTTCCATCATCCCTTCAAATCTGATACATTATCGGAGCAAAGATCTTTTCAAATATACGTTTCCATGTATTGTAATTATATATTGTTTACGTGATAATGTGTTCGAAAGGGAAACGTTCACGAATCGTTAAAACGTCTTTTAAGAAGTGAAAAGGAGTTGAAAAAGCTTCCAACTAACTTTATTGAACGATTTAGAACGTTTCGAGACTTTGGCGAGTGGCCAATGTTAAGAAAAGGGAGAAAGAGAGAAATTAGTGGAAAATTTACGAGGTGTTAAAGGGGTGGGAGAAGGGTGGAAAGGGGAGGGGGATGAGATTTACGATTATTCGTTAAAACAATTGTCGATACTTGAAAATCTTTATAGCAAGTTGACTGCAATGGCAAGAATCAAATAACTATGTCAACTCGATTTCAATTTACCACCCTGTTCCCCTTTCAAATCCTACCCTCAATCCCACCCACCACTCTCCACCATTTCTCCATCTCGCTTCGTTTCATCTAGTTTATTTATGAATCGCGTTTGATAATAATTGAACCATTTTATACGGTTTATAGGGAATCGTATCATGCGAATTGTTATTCACATGACAGTTCATTCGCTATTGGTTATATGGGATTGGATATGCTATACACGTGCAAACATACGTCTACCTCATAACTGGATTGCAATAATCTACAAGTGCAGTGATTTTGTATAATTAATTCAAACGGTTGCTCGTAGTTTGTACTAGGAATCCTTTTATGACTTATCTTTCTATTCCAATGAATTCCTTTTATGACAACTGTATATTCCCAGTAAATACATTTACGTAAAAATGATGTTAATTTAACGTCATAAAAAATAATCTTGAACGTAAGAAATTGGTTCTGAAACTAGTCATTTTTAGGTCCGTATTTCGCACTTTTTGACGAATAATTCTACTTTTTATACTATCGTCATTTTTTAAACAACGAGAAATGTATTATAGAGGATATATCACTAGTACTATAATTTATAATCCTAGTTGTTTTCTAGTTAGTTTAAGTAACAACTTTAGTAGGAATATTTCTCTTACTGACTGTACGTTTAGATTTTGACACGAAATTCTACTTTATGCGATATAATTTATTTCTCTAGTTTGTTCTCTCAACCAACTGTGATCGCACATATATTTTTGTTTTGTTTATTTTTTTTCTTTTGCATTTGTTATCTCGCTTATACGTATATACACATTCGAGAAGTAATTTTTAAATAGAATCATTTTTTTTGTTACGAAACAGTTTAAAAACAAAATAAAGACAACTACAATAAATCGTGTAAATAAATTAATAAAAGAAAATTAAGCATTTGAGCAATGAGATTACGCGATGCAAATAAAAATTAATTCAAAAAAGTATGATTAATAAAAAAGAAAATAACTAAATTAAAAAAAATATAAGAAATGCGAGGAAAGTTAAAAATGAATTGTGAAGGATGAAATGTCCATCGTGACATCGATTAGTCGAATTAGCAAGTTTTGGAGAGGTGCAGACAGGCAGGGATACCAGTCGATCGGTTGCGGTATTTGTGGTGAACCGGAAGAGCATCCATGTTTGCACACTTTCTCTTACTCTCTCTCTCTCTCTCTTTCACTCTTTCATTCCTTGTTACACCTCTTCAACCACGTTCTAACGGTCGATGCAGTTTTCTGCTCGTTCCGCGTCGCTCTAATGTTCGTGGAAATTCACCTAATGCATTATGAAAATTATGCAAATTATGGAGATGCGGTAGTGCTAAACGTTTAGAGTAGGTAATATCTCGAGTATGGGATAACCGAACATTCTTGTGGGGTTATTTCAATTGACGTCAATTTTAATCACCATATAAGCTTCTCTTAATAGTCAATTTTTCTATAATCAAATAAAGAATGGGTAATTATTATGGATTACTATATAGAATAACACAAGAAGAGAAAGAAAGAGATAATTTTATTCTTATTAAAACTATACACAATAATATTATTTAATTATAGTATTTTTAAATATACACTCATTCTATATATATTTTTTTAATTTTATTTTATTAGATTTTAACACAAAATTAATATTTGCTATATAATTATATTTACTATATAATTGATGTTTTTACTATAGTATAGTAATTCTAATAAATAACCTAGGAGTAATTATGTTAATATTTTAAGAGTTTAATTTATAATATTATTTTATTTATTTTAATTTATGTTTATAATATTGTAATATAAAACTATATATATTATTAATTTAATATTTAATAACCATAATTGATAACATAAAATTGACAGATTTAATATTAATTTATCAATGGTATAATAATTTTTAGTTAGAGTCAGTGAAAATTAGGTTAAACATAGAGTTTATAAAAAATACTTTAATTGAGATAATGCATCGTGTTGTTATTCTTCGTTAGCTTCACTACGAGCTTCTATTTTAAGCTCGGGGAAGCATTTGCTTATTTGAAATCCCAGCTTAAGAGAATTTACAGGAAAAAAAGGAGAAATAAAAAAAAATAAAGAAGAAAGAAATGATATACCGGATGGTAATGATACTTTAGCTTCTTAACAATAAGTATATCATGATCTTACTCGGTCTCATTAAATGGTAACAGCTTTGTTTTAATCCATTTGTCAATTAGTCTTTGGGAAACTGTGAGCAGAGACGTCATTTTCGTTAAACACTCAAAGGGAATAGTAACACTGTTATGTTCTTAACATGATATAATACCTTTCTACCTTCTTTCATTTCATTATTCTTTAATAGAAATGCTAACAATAATTAAGAAATCTTTTCTCCATGTAGGGTGCATTTTCTAAATTCGTGTATTTAGATATTTTCTATTAAACTCAAATAAAATTTATTGAATATAAAGTTGATTTTAATCCTGAATAAAATAAAATTAAAATTAAATTGAAATAAAATTAAAATTAAACAAACAAATTTAGGTTGACTTTGAGATAATTTTAAACAAGTTATTATTATTAATATTATGATTACTGCTATATACACCACTCCTATTATTAATATTACTATTAATAAAAAAATATACTACCACTATTACCATTATTATTAACTATTGCTACTCCTAAACTCACGTCAGTGAAACTCCTAAAGAAAAGTTCTTTTCAGGATGTCCTCTCAGTAAAGAAAAAACGAGAAAACGAAACGTTTCGTTACTTTTACCTTCCACTCAAGATATATAGACACACGTACTTCTCTTTCAACTAATATCAGTCAAACGGAATGAGAAACGACATATGTACCATCATGGGTGAGTCGAATGTGTAACTTGCAGGATCTCTAACTCTAGAAGCTTTTAAAAATTTTGTTAAATTTTCAAATCTCTTACTTTTCAAGCGAATATCTAAAAACTTTCTATCTTCTCCTTCTCCTCTTCCTGCTCTTCTCTCTCTTTCTCTCTCTTTTTTCCATCTTTTAATATATTTTTTCTCTGATTACTTCTTGTTGATTTTCATCCCAACCCATTTATTCACTATCACACCATCATCCTAACGAAGATTTTCTTTTCCTTACTACTTACGGTATATAAACTAAATGAAAATAAATAAAAAGACAATCTACAACGTGGATCCTCTTACGTAGTATTCTTCAGCATCCTTCTAACAAAGGACAAAGGAAAGAACTCTGTTCCTTATCGGTGGTCCCACTCACGAAAAGACCTTTATCTTTTTTCTCGTTATCTCTCTCTCTCTCTCTCTTTCTTTCTCATTTTCTCTTTCTCGTTCTCTCTTTCTCTGTCTTCTACGTGAAGCGCGAACGCGAATTCAGGTCGTCCTCAACGAGCTGGAACCCGATTCGAAATGCCTGATATTCGCTTGCCCTCCGAGGCGGTTCCGTATCCGGTAAATCTCCGCGAGCGTAGAATCGGCCGTAATGAATTCCTGAATAGGCGGAATATATACGCGGAAGTAAGTCCAATTCACGTGTACGTGGCACGGCACGACTGCCTGACCTACCACCCCACCTCACCTCAACCTATCCCACCACTATTTCTGCTTGATGCTGTTCTCTCTTTCCTTGGATATTAAAGAACCAGAATACTATTTATTTATCACTCTTTCTCTATTTCTTATTTTCTTCACTCTGTTTCGTTGACATACAAGATTTCCGAAAAAATGGATAAAAATAAAACAACCGAATAATTGTTTCGCAAGACAATATTACTCTCAAGTGTCTTCCTCTTTAATATTTCAGAATAGAAATAATATACATTATTATAGTTGAAAGTGTCATTCAACGTGGATCGTATTCATATTAATCTTTCTACTATACGATAGATCATGCTAGAGTCCTAACAATGAGCTTTAATCTGATACACTTTTAAAACAATCGCAGAGAATCGCGAATGAATACCAGGGAATAATCGCTTTAATTGGAAAATGAATTCTGATTTCCTTTCAATGTTTCCGATCGATAAGTGACCGACGTCAATTTCAAACCTTTTCCTTTTTTTTTCTTCCTTCCTATTTCATGGCTTTTGTTCTTTAACGTCTCTATTCTTCCTTTCTCTTTCTTTTCACTATTAACAGCATAACTTTTCTACGTGTATATATATATTCAGAGATGAGAATTATGAAACAGAAGGAAGAACAAATCCATCAATTTCAGACCAAGAGGAAGAGAAAAGTAAAGAAACGTAATAGTTTAGTATACAACAGGGCGCATTGCGTGCAGATTATTAACGACACGATGGCGACGAGATTAGGTTTTCGGGGGAGAGGAGGGGATAGGACGTCGTAAAAATCTTAATTACAGAATAGTTTGTCCTTGCTCTAGAAGCTAGCCAGCCCACTGGCAGCCGGTGCAGAAATCGTCGGGGCAATTAAAACTTCCGGACGGTAAGAGTTTAATGTTCTCCCCAACTATACTGCCTCCGATAAAAAGTGTAAACGGTAAATGAGATTTCGACGGAATAAACTAGATACCGAGAGTGAAAGAAACACTGAAATAAAAAAAAAGAGAATGAGAGAGAGAGAGAGAGTGAGGAGGGGAGAGAAGGAAAGAATCGAAATCGAACAGAGTTCTAATTTTTTGTTGTTTTGTTTTATTCTTTCTTTCATTCTTTCCACTTCTTCTCTGAATTTTTTTCTCTCTTGTATTCATTTGTTTTCTCGTTAAAAAGGTAAAACTGAAACGGGGTGAATGGATGGGGGTTGGGGGTAAGGTGGGGGTTGTAAGTAAGGCCTGGTTTTTGTTGTTTTTTTTTTTTTGTAGAGAAACGAAAGGATCGAAGTGGAACAGGATGGAGGGTTTTACCGGTAAGCCAGTTGTATAAAGGAACACATTAGCATGGCTAACAATAAGCTATAAAGCAGTAATAGGTAGCTGGCTGGGTATGCTTTCGGAGTATTATTAGTCAGAGTAGAGCGTAATTATCACGCCAATGTCGATTACTATTGACGATAGTTATTACGTATTCGTTTAAATAATCTATAATGGTATTACTTGTGTGTATTGTAAATAATTTATTACAGAATGCTGTGAAATCAAAGGGGAAATAATCTTTAAATTTTATATCGAGGAATCTATTATCCATTTATTGTCAATTTAGATCATTTTTATGTATTGTGTTTTATTTTTATTGTTCTTTGTTATTATACAATTTTATAGTAATACATATATTTATTTATTTATTTATTTATAATATAAAAAAAAATAATAAATAAGAAATAATTAATAAAATAAGAAAATAAGAAATAAATTAATAAAATAAGAAATAATTAATAATATTATTAAAAATATTGAAATTACATTTGTTTGACTTTATTTAAGAGATTGGTATAAATGAAAAATATAATTGACCTTATGCGTAATTCTAAAATAAATTATTTTCATTTCTAATAGCATTAATATCATTTTATTTCAATAATATTTATTTTCTCTAAAGTTAAAATATTTTATTTTGTATCGATTAGAAATACATTCGAGATCAATGTAAAATTTATTGACCGTATAAAACGATATCGTTCAAAGTGCATATTTGTAGCAAGTGAAATAGGAAAACAAAAAACGATTTAACATAATTCATGTGTCTGGTAGCATCAACGTTTCATTCATTTGTGAAATTTACATTATAGCGAGTTGCCGTGATCTTTTGTAACGATTCGAGATAAAGCATCAATTATTATTATTGCTAACCGAACATTCCTCGATATAAATACGTTTTATTACGTTTTATTACGATTTATCACGAATTTCATTTTAACATTTTCTTTCTATCATAAATATATTTCGTACGAAGTTGGTATTTTTCAATGCTAATTATTTCGATTGCAATTCAATCGTTGTTATGCATACATTAACTATTATTATTATATTTCATTAAAAATTAAATCGATTTCATTAAAAGATAAATACATTATAGACTTTTTTATATATCTTCTGAAAATTTAATTAGAAATGTTTTAATAATTGGATTTTCAAACAAAAAATGTTAATTTTATTTAGAATAAAAAAAAAATTAATTTTTACAAGTACAGTCGGATTCTCGTATCTATGAATTTCATATAGTTTTTAATAAAAAATTTAAAAATTATGTAACCTATAAAACATAATTATCTCTTTATCTACACCAAATTTGCATGAATAATTGAAACAAATGAAATATTAAATAGAGATTTTAATTAATTAAATAATATTTTTCTACGTGGTTAAGGGCATTTTAAAATAATGTAATATTTAAAAGATAAAAAAAATTGTCATAAGGAACAAAATAGGGGATAGTATCGTTTTAGAAATCAGAGAAAGAAATCTGAGATCTCTCGATAGTAATCTAGTTTTAATATCCTGCGTCGAAGAAATCTCGATGAAGCATGTTCCTCTTGAATCGTTTCGATGAAAAAAAAAAAAAAGGAAGAAGGTTTTAACCGTTGAAGCGAGAAGGTCGAACTAAACGTGACTCCTTTTCCTTCGAACGGAGATTGAGAGAAGAAACGAAAGGAGAAAGGAAGGAAGGAAAGAAAAAAATCTAGAAAAAAGAATAAGAAAGAAACAGAAAGAAGAAGAAGAAGAAGAAGAAGTAGAAGAAGTAGGAAAGAACGAAGGAAGAAAAATAAAGGCATAAAATCCCTTCTTTGTAGAAAAGAAACGAGCTTTACCAGTGACGTACTAAACGGTCCTACCCAGAACCCTAAAACACCAAAGGGTCCTGAGGTCTACAAATTTATTTTCATTAAAGAACTTTGAGGACAATTAAATTACGAAATTAAATGGTGGATATCTTTTTTTTAAATTATTTTTATTCGCAGAAATCTATGGGATACGTGAACATTATCAAGATTCGGTGATAGTCACCCAATCGATTTGTTTTTGCATGGGTTCGTTACAGATTTCGATTAAAATGATTATTTTGAAAAGTCAATCTTCGATAGTTCAGGTAAATCATTGATTCAATCAAATACACTTGTCCCTTGATTTAAGAAAAAAACAAATAAACAAACAAATTTGGTTAATCAAATCAAATCAAAAATTTCGTTCAAGGTAGTCGGTTTTTTAAGCATTTTTTAGGAATTTTTTTTGACGACCAATAAAAAAATACAACTTTGAACTTTTTGTGATATAATTATTAACATTTCAGTAGTGTGTGAAAAAATTTTTGGCCATAAATCTCTGTAAGAACATAAATTGTACAACTCCGTAGACACCTATCTTGAAAAAAAGGTAGTCGAGTGAAAAATATTCCATTTTTTCAACCCATTACCCACGAAGTGATATTTTTAATTAGAGTTTATTTCAAACCTTTTTCTTATTCTAATTTTTATTTTTAGGGTAAGGAAATTTTGAGCTTGTCTGGGATCCCCATTTCAGTTTATCCGTTACTGAGTTTCAACTCTTCTCTACATCTAGTTGTAGAGACATATGAAAGATCATCTGAAATGCGTTCAGATTTATAACAAGATATTCTGATTCGACAGTCTTGAGACCGTATCGAGACGTATTCATCATTCAACGTCGAAAAGAAGTGTCTCTCATCGAACACATACAATCCCATTCGCGAGTTATTTTTGAAAAGATAGATCCTTCTTCTTCTTCTTCTTCTTCTTCTTCTTCTTTTACTTTTTTATCTTGGATCTATGTAAACGAGAAAAACATCTGAAATTTCTATTCAATTCTCTTCTTAGAGAAAAATTCTTACAAATCCTTTAAACTAAATATTACCCTTACTCCAATTCACAAATATTTTTTATTTTCTATTCGAAATCTAAACTCCAATATTTTTTATGAAATCTTTCAATTAAAATTAATTTATATGTTTTAATAACATGAATAGATAGAAATAATCAACTGGAAGTTGGTTTTGCTAACAAGCTCAATTCAAGTGATTCGGATTCAGATTTGTTTTTTTGAGTATTATAAATTAGTATTATAAATTTCGCCATACAACTATAAGAAGAAACTCAATTCTTTCCTAAATATCTGCCAGTGAAATTAGAGGAGGGTTACCTGTACCTTACTCAATTATGTTGACTCGTAACAATAAATGATATGACACAACTTTTATTGGAAACCCCTATTTTCTGTTTTAGTTTTTTATCATCACGAATATTTTATATTGTTTCGTAAATTAGACAAACGATCTGAGAAAAGTGGTTTAACAATTTCAATTGAAATCTATTTGATCTCGTAAGCAGGTAAATATTGAAAGAAATCAGTATGCGTATTAGGATGTAAAATTAACTAGTTACCTCTCTTTTTTTTTTCTCCCACTCCTTTGAACTTTACGAGTTCTTTGAAAAGACGCTTTAAATTCTAAAGTACCCGTTTGGGGAAAAGGATTTTCAATCTTAAAGTAACTTAAACTGTCTACGAAAGAGTCTTCGGGAAAACTTTGCAAATCGTTTGGTACGTACTTCGAAACGAGAAACTTGTGATATCCTTGCAAGATTACTTTATTACAAGCTTCGATAATAATGCTAACGTTTTATTACATTATCCTTTTCTCTGTTTTTTCTTTTTCTAATTGATTCTAATTGATTGAATTAACTGTAAATTTTCATTCAACTTTTACAATTTGAATAGTTGAAACACTCCTGTCAACTATTACCACCATGATCGTCACAAGAAATATTGTAACCAGTCATAAATGACCAACGTGGTAGTCAAAGTGTTATTAAATTTTTGTGGTGATAAATAAAACATAATCAAATACTGTTTGCAGAAATATTACACTCGATGTATTGTTATCGATGAACAAAAATACGTCAGCAAAGAAGGTGGACGATTTTCATTGTGGATTGACTTATATTTTTACAAAAAAAATTCACAAAACTTATGATTACGTTGAGATAATCATCAGTCATACACATTTCACAAACAGTACACACACACACACACATACATGTACAGAGAGAAATAAAAATATAGGAACTAGAAATTCCTCGTTGTCTCTCATCCGATTCGAGTGGGCCAGCACACAGTTGACTTCTTACTTTATCAAATTTTATGGGACGGTAAGCTCGAGTATTTTCCTGTTTGCAAGATCCAAACTCCCACGGGGGGGGCTCAACGAGGCAATCTGTAAAGTACACACAGCGAGAAATGCCAAGGAAATACGGGATTACAGGAAATTGATAACTACGATGGGCGATGTTTGTTACTAGTGGATCCCACCTCTCTCTTGGCGTGTCTAACTGCTTTTATTTTTCTCATTTCTTTTTCTTTTTTTTTTTTCACACTCTTTATCCTCTTTTCGTTTTTCTTTTTTTTTTTTTTCATTAGTCCTCCTATTTATTTCCTCTCTCCCGTCTTCCCTCGTTCGATGGAAAAAGGCCAAGTTACGAAGTGTAACATTTTTCTTTATATAGAATAGTATTTTCTAAGAGCATTGGAAAATATTGCTGGAGTGTTACTACGTTTAATATTAAAAAATGTTAAAATCCTCCTACTCTTCCTCCTTCTCTTTCACTTCTTCCTTTTCCTGCTTTTAATCGATGTTTTATTTTTACAGCTGTCTCTATTAAAGAAAAATATATTTCTCTTTATATTTATGACGAATAATAGTACGCGTACTTATCAATCGTAATCTAGAAAAACCAAAAACATAAAAAAGTGATATTACGAAGGAAGTAAAATTATTTTCATCGAATTGTTTCTTTTTTTACTCCCCCCTTCTACCACCCCAAATCCTTTCGAACCTCAATGAATTATTTTACGAAACAACAATATTCTATTTTAATTCCCGTATATATATTCGCATGCCGATATTTTTCTCATTCCCAAAGTGATAACAATATTTTCTACTCTAGGAAAAAAGTATTACGGATTTTCGTAGTAACGGCACTTTCCCGTCCATAAGGTCCTTTTTTTTTTCCATTTCATTTTTATTCGCAAAAATAGTACCTCAAAGTGAAATAAACTCTTTTACCTAACCGTGATGTCATACCAAACGTGTATGTTGGTTATCATGATAGTAGATTTAATCCAAAAATTTTGTTAACAAATTTATATTTTGTGAATTATTTTATTACTATTATAAACAATTGAAATATCAAACATAATTCATAAAATCAATATATATGAATATAATTTTGCGATATCCATTGTCATAAATAAACTTTAACACAACATTGATGCATGTATTGGGTTGGTGCAAAATAAATGTCGGATTTTCTGATTGAATCGTAGCCAAAAATCCGACATCTATTTTCTACCAATCTAAGTTTATCAAAAGTTTACGTTATCCTTTTTATTATAAATATTTATTAATAATTTATCTGTAATTTTTGTTTCTTTTTAAAAAAGTACTTAAGAGAGGAAGAAGATATTAGTCCTTGATTTGAATTCTTTTTTTGTTCTATTTCAATTCATTTTTTCTTTTGCTTCTCTCTCTCTCTCTCTCTTTCCCTTTTTTTTCATTTTTCAACGTTTATCCATTCAAAACTACCCGTTTTACTTGCAACTCTGCACAACTCACGTACCTATGTACACTCATACGCGTTAGAGTTCGACGATAGAAATAAAAAAAAAATAAAAATAAACGAAAAAATAGAAATACAAAAAATATGAGGAGAAAGAAAAAAAGAAGAAAAGTGAAATCCATTTATCTTTACTGGTAAGGTAATAAACGTTGTGTGTGTGCTAACAAAATGAATGTTTCGTATTTGATGGGTTAGAAATTTCGTCCCTCGAAAAGAATTTTACTATAATAAAAAATGTAGGTTTCTATTAAAATTGAAAAAAGCAAGGTTTGACCTTGAAAAAGTCCTGTTAAATAAAATACAATAAATGTCAATGATCTAATAGTTTCCCATTAAAATAAAAAATCGGAGGCAGTCATGAGGACTGCCAATAGAAATGAAAACTTCAAACTGTATTTTGAATTTTCAAACTTATTGTAATATTAAAAATTACAATTAAAAACAATTAAAAATATGTAGAAAGATCATAAGTTATTTATTTTTGGAATTATCTTTTCTAACTCCGCCTGCAGTTCTCTGGGTGAATTGAGTAGCCTAGAGACACTGTTGCCGGTCCCAAGCCCGGGTAAAGGAGGAGGGTTGAGGAGCAAGGTTAGCCACCTACTCCTCGTAAAAAGGATTCCTGGCTCAGAAAACAGGGAAAAAGATCAGGCAAGGAAAACGATTTGCCTACTGGAACATAGAATGAACCATAAGGATCCAAATAAATAAGAACACCACCAAAAAGATAGTGGAAGAGATGGATGTCAGCTTTTCAGGATGACCCAATTCAATAAAACAGAGGCCTTAGGCCTAAAGAAAGAAGAAGAAGATGAAGAAGAATTATTTTTCATCGAGAACAAAATTCCTCTCTTCGATTTTGTAAATTCGAAATATTTTCTCATCAAAACATGTTCGATATGAAATTTTCTTTCATTTCAATAGTAAGATTTAAAAACTATAAACTAAGATAATAATTATTAAAAATAAAGATAAACTATAAGGAGTATGTATCGTGTTATTTTGAAAATCGTGTACAAAATGAGTTAGGTGTATGTATTTTATCTCATACTTAAACATGAATGAGTTTAAAGTCTTTTAACGCTTTAGTGAGTTAAACGTTTTAATTGTTGGAAGTTATTAAGAAAGATAAGAAGATATTGTTGACAGTCCAATAACAGTTGTCCATTTAATGTTATCTCTCAGAGATAAACGAAAGATAACAGAAGAGTATTGAAGAATATTACTTCGCTTATGATTTTACTTCAGTATCAATTGGAACTTGTTTAAAGGATTGACACGAAGATAGACAAAAAATGTTACGGCAACTTTGTTTCTTTATATTTGTTTCCATCTTTTATTCTATCTGCAATGCACAGAAACTTAAGGTGTGTACTTATATACATACATATATATTTATTTATTTATTAATTTAATTATTTATTAAAATATATTATATTAATAAAATAATAAAAATATATAATATATAATATATACTTTTAAATATTTATATTTATAATAATATAATATATTTATATATTTAAAAAATTTTTTAAATTCCCAAAATACTCATTTAGGACGTTGAGTCAATTGCTCTGAGGCACGTGATATATTTCTTCATTTTTTTTCTATCACAAATAAAATAAAAATATTTTATTACAGATTGAAGGAGAATTTTTATACGTTTAAACAATAATTAAATAAAAAAGATACACTTCTTTTATCAATACAGATACAAATTACAATATAATTAAAAATATAAAAGTACAATACAAATAGCAAATAAATTATTAATATAATAATTTACACTTTAATGAGAAATACAGTTTTTGATATTCTATATTATTGTTTATTCAACAATATGAATAATCTTAATCACAAATAATTTCTCTGTTAGTAATATCTTTTGCATTTTTCATTTCTTAAAAAATACATTTTCTCTCGTTATTCTTTCATCCATTCATATATCAAACACTTTTATCTGCTTTTACTATTTGCATTTTTTTCCCTTTTTTTCGTTTATTTTTTTTTTTTCAACAAAAATAAATTATTCTCTCATTTCTTTTTCTCGTAAATCAAACGCTTTTTCTACCATTATTTTATTCCTATTTAAATATTATTTTAAAAATTAAATTTGCAATTTTTCTTATTTCAATGAGTTAAAAATAAAAATGATTTTATTTTTAACGATTTGGTAAACGTTTGAAATTTTGTTGTTTGCAGATAAAAGCAGAATTTCTTGTTAATTTTGAAGTATTTGAGATAAAGATGGAGAAGTGTGTTCGATCGATGAAGTTAGAGAATCTTTTGTTAGCTTTTACTATTTATATTCTCTCTCTTCCTCTCTCTTTTTCATGGTTGTTCGTTGTCTCTCAGTAAATTTGAAGTAACGAGAGAAACCATCTTACATTCTTGTTGTACCAGATGACGATGAAAGTTTTTCTTCGGTTAATTAATTCCCACTTGATTTAACGTACAACGTTTATCTGGTAGAAAATACAATGATCTAGTTTAGTCTCCCGTTTGACTGTTAGTCGTCGTTGACCAAACGAAAACTCTGAGAAAACAAACAAGATAGTTGGATAAATAAAGATAAAGTAAAGGGTATGAACGATCTGTACTTTTTAAAAATAAAGAAAAATAAAAAGGAAGATAATGAAGAATCTGAAAGAAAAGAAGAAGAAGAAAAAATTAAATTTTATGAAGTGTTTTTTTTCTTTACGACTAATTAAAAGGATTAGAAAAATATTATTGCAAAATTACTCGTGGTACGAATTTTCATTGCAATTTGTTTCCAATAATTTAACACACGTATTATTCACACACGTATACGAACATTTTTATACAGAATTTTATCATAATTGAATCTTAAGATTAAAAATCATTTTACTTTTTCATTAAAAATATTTCTGTTGTTATACAAAGTTTATTAAAAATGTTTTTACTATAAAAATAAAAATTTGTGACATTAGATTATTAATTGGTGTCAATGATTAAACCTTGAATAATCGTTTAAAAATTAAACGAAAATTATTATTATTATTATTATTAACATTTCTATATAGGAATATACTTTTTTTTAAATATATAATAAACATCAAAAAAATACAAACAAATATTTAATTAAGAAATATTTTTAATAACAGCGTATAGAAAATTGTTTCAAAAATATGTGAATATAATTTGAACTAATCGACTATAGTTAATGATATTTAAATGACTATGTGAAAGATCAAACGTGAAAAACTAACTTAAAATCGTTTTTCAAAATCACAAAACTTTAGTAGGAAACATGTTTTCGAGATTCGTATTACAAGAGTAATATTTCTAGTAAAATGGTCATTCAGTGTAGTAAAAGTTTGTAAGAAAAAGTTCAGAATCTTTCTCTCTCACACACATTCATTCTTGAAATATATTTGAGATATCGTCGTAACATGCAATTTTCTTTAAAAGCGTATCTCCCCAATCGAAAGTTTCGTGATAAAACATTTGATTGGAGTATTTCTAACATTGAATTTTCAGGAAACAAAGACGGAAGTTCACATTGGCAATAAATCACCTTTAGGAGAGTCGATGATCCTAACAGTTGTTATGGTTTGTAGTATGGCTTCAATATTGATGGTACTCATACCAACAGCATTATATCAGTAAGTGTATTACAATTTAATCTTTATACTTATTTGGTATAACGTAGGACAAAAAGAATCAGAGATATCAGTATTTTACTCGTTTGTTGATAACGTATATCTCAGTTATTATTTTATCTAAATAAAAAAAGAGAGATTAGAATCTTATCTGCGTTGAATTCTTTGATATCAGATTTATTAACGATGACTGTTCATTAATAAATACTATTTTATTTTTATCATTATTCTTGCTCGTAATTTATTCAATTATATCAAAAATTTCATATAAATTGCACGTGTTAAATTAATATTCATTTTATATTATTATTATTGCAACAATATTTTAGAATGATCATCTTTTTATAAAAAAAGAAAAATTATATAAAAAGTATTTTATTATTAAATTGATAATTGATTAATTTACAAGGTCTTTTGTAACTGTTGATACAAAGAGTTATATGAGCAAATTGTATTCTTCATTTTCATGTAAAATCATTTATTTTTCACTTGAAACCTATAAATTCGTTTTCAGTCTCTTTGTCAGATATTTTTCCATTTAAATTTAAATTTGTTAATAAAATCGATTAATATCGTCAAAAGTTTTTGTAATATTTCACATTGAAATAAATACCAAACTGTATTATATTTAAATAAAATATTAATCTCTGTTACCACATTCTTGTAACATTATTTTTATTTAATCTAATTACTTCTAAATATTTTGTTAACAGTAAATATTGCATGAAGAAAGACAACACGGTGATGCAATCCAATGAAATGCATTAAAATGTCTGGAACGAGGCTCAACTTTTTTATATGAACAAAAGAAAGGAAACAAAATTGAACATTTTTCGATCCTAAAACGTAACAACAAGATAGAAGAGGAGTTGAGGGGAAATTGGAAAGAGACGGAAAGGGGGAAAGAAGAGGGGTGGGAAGAGGTGGAAAGAGGTGAGGGAATTTTGGCGACGACACGAAATCGTAAGCTCAATAAATCGAGGAGAATTAATCGTATATCGTAGACGGGGACAAATACGAATTCGATAATTAATCCGTTGATCGGTTTTATGACTCTCCGTTTGAACGACACTTCTCTATTACTGGTACTGGTACTGGTATTGGTGTATTGGTGTTGATGGTGGTGGTGGTGGTGGTGCTACTGCTCGTACAGATCGTACGTTTTCTCTTTATCCGTTCGTTCTTGTTTTAACTTCGGCCATTTGGCAACGAACGCTGATAATGGGACAGGGAGGTAGCCGTACGAACGATTTCATCGAACGATCCCGATTATTTTGGATGAAATGCTGTGTATAACCGGCCGAATAACAATAAGCCGAAACGTGCAACTATACTAGTTTCTATCGAATCCACAAAACGACTAACTCTGTTCTGTTATGTCGACAATAATTTAGTGATGTTTCTAATACGATTATTGTTTCGGCGTTAAAACATAAATTAACGTTGAAATATTATACTACAATTTTTAGGACGAAATAAAAATACATTTGATTGATCTAAGCGAACTTTTGGGGTACCAGAATTTTTATTCAAATGGTTTCTATATGCAATTTTTAAGCGTGAAAGTATAAAAAATTTCTTAAAATTGAAAACATTTGTGTTATAACATTTTCATAAGCTTACATTTTATGCATAGAATATCAAGAATAACATCAGCGAGTAACCTTTGTTTAGATGATGTACACAAAGTTTATATAAACTAGACAGAATCGAAATACTAAAGTAGAACGGTGTCAGTTCTTCGTTTATCTCTGTTCAGAGTATCACGCGTCACGTATTTTCCTGTGAATTTTCCTTCCTTCAACTCCATCGAAATTTTACCATTTTGTCAATCCATTATTACATAAATAGAAATATATTTTAATTACAACTAATAATAATTCTATTCTATGGTGTTTAATAAAATTTATAATCATTAAAACTTGTATTAATTTTCTGTATTATTTTATTTATAAATTTTATTAAAACAATGAAAAAAACAGAAAAGAAACAAATTATAAATCTATCAGTAAATCTATCTATTTTCACAGCTGTTGAAAAGTAGGTCACTGGTAAGAAAAGTAGGTCAATGGTAAATAAGTAGGTCAACAAGAAGTTCCATATGATTGAATGTATATGAAAACAGAATGAAAAAGAGAGAAATAGGCAAAGGTGTTAGACCAAGTCAAATAAGGTAAGCATCGATAATGTATATATCTCTCGGTGAAATTCTAGGAAATTTGACATAGAAAAACACTCCCTACCTACAGGCTTAGGTAAGCGTTAGACTGTTTTGTTTACATTCATCTCTCTCTCTCTCTTATTCCTCAGCCGGTATCTCTACCCCTACGTTATTATTTCGAATCTATTAGAAATACCGTCGTAGAATTTGTATTTGACCTTCGTGTATGTTCGGTAATTGTCGATTGTATTCGTAGTTGTTTTTCGTATTAATTGCCAGTCTTCTTCGAGCGTCGGAAGGAATAACAAGGATATTATTTAAAGTATATCATTTATTTCGTGTCGTGTCTCATCGCGTGTGCGTGTATTCTTCCTATGCAAGTGATATGCATATGTGAGCGAGTGTGTGTGTACTGCTGATGAGTGATATATACATACATGGATACATGCAGTTATGGATATGGATATGCAGCATTGGATACAATGATAAAGGTACATTTAAAGTAAGCTGACAATAATTTTGAACTTTTTTAAACATTTGATCGCGCGTGTTAGGTTTAGTGGTGGTTAGGTATTTTATCAATAATTTTCAATACTAAATCTAATAGGTAATCGTAACATTGTACAATTTTTTTAACCGGACACTGTACGATACGCGTTCATAATTCACGCGAATAACTTTCGCTGCATTCATTGAACTGATATGGTTTTAAATATGATCTCGCGTGTCAGATTTATTTCATAATGATGCATAATCGACTACATCTCGACAAGTGGACTGCTCTATTCTTTTATTTATTTTTTAAACATTCAAGTATTTTTTTTATATACCAACGCGTTTCGACTTGGTTTCGAACTGTAAAAGGTGATATTCTAAATAAACGCACGCATATATCCAAGCATTAATAGTTCTGTTGTTTCTTGTCAGATGCACGTATTCATTTACTGTCTCTCTCTAAAACATACTCTTTTCTCTGTTTTATCGATAATTATTGAAAACACCTTTAAAGAATCATTGTAAAATAATTAAACCTTTATGAAAAAAAATGTTATCGGGTGTGTGAAAAACAACTCAGCAAAATTTCATCGCGATCGAATGAATAGTTTATGAATGAATTCAAAGACATACTTTTCTTAATATACACATGATTAAAACATTCCTTTTTGTATATATATAAATGTACAATAATTTAGGTTAATCAATAAAGATCATAATAAATTTTAAAACTGTTTTAAATAACATTGTCAAATATTTTGTATTACGTCAAACATAGAAACAACAGAACCAAATGAATTTTAAATAATATAAAAAGAGATATCTCCTTATAATATCCAGATATTTTTTAAATATATATGTAAATAAGGATAAAATATTATAATTGATTTTTAATAATGAAGATTTTATCAGACGCGTGAAAAACAATTCGGCAAGATTTCGTCCTAATCGGATGAATTGTTCTCGGATGTATAAAGGACACGCTTACGCAAAAATACATTTTTATATGCTATATGGATTTGTGATTAGGGTAGAAAATTAGTCGAATATAATAAAACGAGGATTTTTCTTTGAATCGAGATAAAAGTTTTAACTTGAATTCGTCGTTTGATTGGGTACTCGTATATAAAGCGATTAGTATGTTCTTATTCACATCGGTATCTACAAAACTCAATGTCGATAAAAGAAACAAGTGGAAGAATTGCGGATAAAAGGACTTCGTCGAGATCTTCCGATAACTCGAATCTTTTCTTTTTTTTTCTTTCTTTCTTTCTATCTTTCTTTCGGATGATAAACGGTCGTTAAGGTCGATAAAAATCTTATTCGATCAAGGAGATACCTAAAGCTCTTTTCTTTCCATACTTTAACTTATTCTTTACCACACAATCAATAGATTTTTCATTTAGTGATTTAATAATTGAAATAGGAATTTGAAAAAGTGTTTAATTGATCCACAGACAAGTATAATTAATATTTAATAAATTATATTACAATTTAAATATTATTTGTATTAAAAATTCGCATGAATAGGTATTTATCGACTAACTTATCGACTAATTTTTTGTTTCTTTTTATTTTTTATCGACGTAAAAATATCAGAACGTGGTAATGTCGCGTAAAAATAATAATAATAATAATAATAAAAATGAAAAGTAGCAAAAGAAAAAATTGGAAGATGTGTACACAGTTATGACAGCGACTGAACGTTCTCGTCATCGTAGAATTCTTCTTTCAGTAACGACATCCGTCGTATAATATTACATGTAACGAGATTTATATAACCGTTCTCGCCATACGAGGACATTTTTGAGGTACGTCGGGTTCAGGCCTTACGAGACGATATGCCAGTGAACTTTTATATGAAAAATTATACGTCGGATATGAAATCTATGATGGAAACTACGTACGTGTTCCAATCTTTTTTTTATCCCCTGCAACCTCCCCCCTATTCCACGTTCCACCACCTCTTTCTCCTTTTTTTAAAATCTTTTTTCTATGACACAACTTATTTCAACATTATTACATTTGGTTGATCGACTTTATTATTTTATTTTATTTTATTATACTCGTGTGAGTAGTATTTATAGGTTTTCTTTCGGTTAGTAAAATTGTTTGACTTATCGTCAAACTTTGTACATTTTGTACAATAAAGATCTTAAAAATAAATAATTGTATTAAAATATTATAATAATAAGTTTTATTAATCTATTATTTAATTAAAAAAACATTCGGTATTATTGTTTTTATTATTAACAACTAAATTTAATAATATAATAAAGCTTAATATATAAAAATGATATATCAATCGTATTATACAAGTATAAAAAGTTCTCCTTGAAAAAATAAAATTTATATCCTGATCACACATCATTTTTGGCATTCAGGAATATTCTTTAGTTGATATGAAAAAAAAAACACAAAATCAATTTTTTTTGTTCCCAAAAACCGATTATTGATCTGTCAAAACGAGATAACCAGAATTGAAATTTCAAAGCCTCCGTTAGTATTAATCGTATAGAATAACGATCATAATGAAATACGATAGTAATCGCAGAATCGATTGAAACGTAAAGTACTATCAAAACGTGTCTGTGGGTATATGTGGATGTGTGATCCCGCTTGGTGTTTGTGTGCGTGTGTGTGTGTGTGCATTGGATATATAAACGTTAAACAATGTAGTGTTGCGGGGACGTGTATTAAAATTTTATGCACCTATACGAATAGGAATGCAAATGTTCTCTTTCTCTCTCTCTCTTTCCACATATTTTTTCATTTTTTTTATTTTTGTATTTTTTATATTCATTGGTTTGATTTGTCTTCCTCGCCTGTCGTTTTTCTTTTACTTTCATTGATTTAGAGAAGGCTCATTGGCTTGGAGAACTAACAATGGTTGATTGTATTTGGGATGCAAGGTCCAGATGATATTCGAGCTTAAAAATTTTGAGTGTTTGCATAGATCAATCGGGCTACGTTATCATTCAGATGATTTATGGTTCATCGAAAAGCGATAGGAGTAAATGTAATTTCCAGGATGTTTAGGATGTTACGTGATCCTTTTTTAATTTCTACCCAATAACGAAACGTTGGTATGTTAACACTTTGACTGCAACGTTGGTCATTTATGACTGGCTACAATATTTCCTGTGACGACCATAGTGGTCATAAGTGACAATTTAAGTTTGAACTACTTAAATTGTAAAAAAGTTGAATAAAAATTTACAATTTAAGTAGTTAAAACATTACTTTTAATTAGAATATACTTTGAAATAAAAAATGCACCATAGGAACGATTACAAATTTTTATTGGAACACCGAAAATAAATGATCAATCTTTATAAAATCTTGTATCATAAAATACCATCGTGACGTTCTGAACGAAACATGTGATTTTGACGTGGCAGTCAAAGTGTTAAGAATATCGTTCACCTGGTCCTTATTTTTTGACAATAAACTTATCATCGATTACACGATTCATGGTTGAAACTAGGAAAATATCCAATGTAACAAACGAGAGAAGAAACGAAAAAAAATAGAAAGAAAAACGTTCTGAGATGTAACAGAATAAAAATTTGAAATACAATCCAGGGTGGTTTTTATTTTACGAGATCCGTCCAACAAGCAACTGTGGGCAACAACGTTTTCGCAACGTCGCTTCGACGTACGCGTGATTACTATAGAAACTTTGTAACGACGTTTCGTTCATTCTATCGTCCGTTCGTCCATTCGTCCGTTCGTACGTTCGTTGGTTCGTTGGTTCGTTGGTTCGTTCGTTCGTTTCAAAAATATTTGCATAAAATGAGTTTGCATGTAAATAATGCATACGCATAAAAATATTTTTTTCGCGAAATGAGTTTTCCATGAAGTGTCCCTAGTTCAAAGCCCAATGAGATCTGATGGAAGTAGTAATGATAAGAGAAAAGGAAATACAGATGATAATAAATGGAATGTGGTAAGTAGGAAGTTGGAGGAAGGAGAGAAGGGAGGACATCATAGTCTGCAAAAAAAAGAAAACGTAGAAAATGAAGAATGAAAATGGAAAGATGGGTGGATGATGGGGTGTAAGATTTGCTGAACGCAGAGAACGCTGAGAAAATAAAGGGGCTGTGTGAGGAGAAAAAAGAAAAAAAAAGGAAAGGGCGAGATACAACTCAGGCTATTTTCTACTTTGAAAATGCATTAGTTTTTCTCTTTCTCTCTCTCTCTCTCTTTCTTTTTCTCTCTCTTCGTCTTATTTGTTAGGAGCTACGGCTAACTTAATTAAAAGCGGGTCGGATGAAAATGCGGACGAAAGTTGGCGAATATCGAGTCGCGGATTCTGTCCCCTCTACTTTCTTCTGTTCGTTTTAACTAACCCCCCCTTCCCCATCCTCCTTCTTCATCCTGTGCCTGCTTACTTTCTCCCTCGATCTAGGGAGTTTTTCATCGGTCTCCTTTCTACCGGTCTCCGTTTCCCTTCGTCGAGTAATTCTTTCTCACCCTCTCACCGATCGTTAGCAGCTATCGCGTAGTTTCGGCCTAATTAGATGCAGGAAAAGACCGCGTTACGGCAAGTTCGGCTTTCGCAGAAACTTTGTTGCCACGGAACACGTTGATTCGATTATTCGTTCGTCCGTTCGTTCGTTCGTTGTGGCAACGCGCAAGTCGAAAAAAGAAGAAATTTTATTTCCATCGTTGTCGGGGTTGGAGCAGTTTCTGGGGGCGGGAAGAGGAGAGGGCGAGTAGAATGAGAAAAAGAGAGATGAGAAAAAGTAGGCTAGGCACACTTTCGTTGAAGGAAACGGGAACGGCCGCGATGGCGGTGGCGACAGGAAAACCCACTCGGCAAGTTTCGCATCCCGCGAGATAAAACGTAATTTGTGCAGTTGATGTATTATATATATATACCCTACACACTATACTATCCTATATATTATTATACTATTTATACTACTAGTTTTGCTAATTTTCATCTACATTCTTTTTTTTAATCCTTTTCTTTATTTTCTGCATTTTTTTTATTTAAAACTTCCCCTTCTATCATTTTTCGCATAAATTTTCATCTTTCCAATTGATTTATATAACCAAGTAAGGTATTATATATTTAATGTTTTCAAGGAATATATTTTAGGTTGGTGGAAAAATCAACTCAATATATAAATTACTAACTTATTTTGACAAAACAATTATTAATCTTTAAATATAAGAGACATACATCTTTATCTCGACATAAATTATTTTTGTGTTGAATTATTCTTTAGGATTGTTTAAAAATATATATTAGCTTGGTGGAAAGAAAGTGTCACATTTTCCCTATTGAATCGTGGCTAAGAATTCGACATTTTTTTTTCCACCAATTAAATATTATATCCGGATGAATAATAAAGGGGGATTTTTTTGACGTTTAAAATAATTTTCCGATTGAAAAAAAAAAAAGAAATAAAGGAAAGGAAGGTTTGATATATCAAAGCAAAGTAAAGTTTGGGAACCTCTGAACTCGACTAACTGACTGAATAATAACTGACACGTTGACTACCAAGTTTTCATCTACTACTTTTTCTCAATTCCACTTAAAATGACGTTTCAGTTTCGCTTACAACGACAGATTTTGCAAAGACGCGTACATACATCTCTAGTACTTTCAAGACGTTTTTCATAGTTACTTGAACATCGACATGTGATCGACGCGTCTTGAAAGTTCTCCCCACACTCCAGCCCAACCTATCCCATCCCATCCAAATCCGAATCCCCTCTTTTCGACGATGCTTTCTATCAGACCGGAAACGACGAAAGCTCCGTCTTACCCTTTGACAACTTCCTTGTCGAGCAATTCAATCGACATAAATCCAGCATATTTATCGGATTTATATTTATACCACTTTTATATACGAACTATTACAAACCCTTTTTTTTACAGTTTTATTTAGGACACAATATAGAAATACACGCTGACAATATCTTCCTTTGAAATATTTTATTTTTTATTTTAAAATATAAATATCGTATTGTATTTTTTGTTTTAACACGATTAATACCGTTCGGTATTTTATTGGAATTGTAATAAATAATACGGTGTGATAAAAATATATTCATGACTCAATTAAATTTTCAAATTAATTAAATCGTTGTAATTTATTCAGTTGTTGCAGAGTATTAAATTCATTTTATTCTTTTACATTATTGTTATTTCGTTATAAAATAATTTAATTTATAATAAATGATTATGCCTAGTTTCTGGAATAGAATAACAATGGTATCGAAGGTTAATAAGATTTTTATATAAAAGTTGTTAAAAAAGTTGTTTTGTTAGGAACAAATTTAAAATAATTAAATTTGTCGTATATTAATATTATATCATTTTATAAACACATGTTTTCAGTGCATTAAATAAATATGGTACTGCGTGTGTACCATAGGCGGTACACGTGGCACAGAACGTGTTAACTTTTAAAATATTGATTGAATAAAATTTAGGTAACAACGAATAAAAACATTTCGTTTACTCGTATTGACTTTTCTTAAGAATCACGTTCTTATCGCAGTAAAAACGAGTATCAAGTGGCAAGTATGTTTTCTATTTTTGTAGTTTGTTTTTCTTCTCTCTTTCTCTCCCTCTCTTTCTCTTACTTGCTCTCCCAACAGAAGGAAATGCACTCGATAAAGTTATTCCAGTTGGAAGTCTCATCCATCTTAGTCCTCTTAAGGTTTTCTCGCGTGGCCCACGCCTTCGTACTTATGCATGCTAGGGAAGGATCGAAAAGGCTAGAAATCGTTCGCAACACAAATTACACCACTCTCTTTTTTCATCCCGTAACTTTTTCCGAAACGTTTTTCTAACTGAAAAAAAAATTAAAGGAGCTAAATGTTCCTTTTGTAAGAATATCCTCCCGTCCCATTGAACGAAACTCAACGTATCGACATGTGTTTGATCAGAATCTAACATGTCAGGGAACATTGTCATTTATTTTCTTTGATGTATGTCTTTAAAAAGAAATTTTTCTTTAGTTTGCACATATAGATTTAGTATTGTTGATTTTTCGTTGCATACATTTGTTTACATTTGAAACAAAAATTTTGCCTATAAAATGTCAACAAACTTATTATTTATTTTTTTTTTTTATAGTTTCGTACATATTATACCGTAATTTCTTATCTTAAGCTAAAATAAACACGATTAAAACGATTAAAATAAAATTGAAACAAGGAACATATCGGATTACTGGTTTCCATCAGATTCGCTGAAAATCAAACAACGTGGGCACGTCTACTAAAATGAATGGGTGACCTTTTAGGGTAGGGGCAAGGGAGAGGAGGGGTTGAGAGGGGAAGGAGGAAGAGCATGTACTGTTGACTTCATGAAAGACAATCAAAATATTCGATCTCTGATAGTATTGGTTAGATATGAGAAGGTGTTGGTAGATAAGTGACTCGAATCCTTAAAAAGGGGAGAATAAAAAGACACAAATAGAACATATTTATAGTAACGATCATAGTAACCTATTACGAGGGTCTCATTTTTCTTGATATAGGAAGTTAAGATAAGTGAGAGAAGAAAAACATTGAACGTGTTGTCAGGGAAGAGAAGAAAATCGTTATTCTTCAGAAGTTGACCCTTTTAAGGAAACATCCTATAAACGATAGTATCCGAAAACTGGCCATTTATGGTCTTTTTAACAAGCTTTTATAAGTGTTAGTACGTGATTATTGTATATCCTATAAAATAAGCTAGGAAATGTCTGTGTGTGTGGAATATACAGGATGGTATACTAAGTGTTTTAGGAACAAATTTTCAATACAAGAATTACATGCTTTGAAAAATGGTACACTATGGACAATTTTGTTTTTTTTTAAACCAAAATATATATGTGCCCATAATTATAAAAGTGGTATAAGTCATATATTTCTTGTTTTGAGATATTTAATGAATTGCATTTGAATACTAAATAAGTTCTATATAATGTTGAAATTATAACCACTATCTCTAATGGTTCATTTTTGACGATATCGTAAAGATTACATTGAATAAATTTAGTTTAAAATAACTTCAGTTTAGTTTTAGTTTAAAAATAACTTCATTTTCGAACGTTCCTACGTTCCTTGTTTATTCGTTACCTTCGAAAATAAACGAAGAAATATAAACGAACGGATTGAGCGAATATATTCAACGTACGCTAAGTTTGATCGGTGGTAAAACAAAATAAAAATGAGGAAAAAAAGAAAAAACGGCTATGATATGAGCAAACAACGTTAAATCATTTCACTGCATATTGATTACCAGCGCAACGATACTTGAAATTTTTTATTCATACTAAATATGCAAAATTATTCGTTTTAAAAAAAGAATTAATTTCTTCTTTTTTAAAACCTTACAAAATATTTATCGGTAAAAACCAATTATTGTTCAGAAATCCCACAAAATAATTATCCACAAATTAAAACTTAGTTATTAATTTCTCATAGAGAAAAAGACTATTACTAACGAAGCCCACAAAATATTATTCTTAAATTAAGAATTTCTAATTAATTTCAGACAAAACAAGTATTTCTTAAAAACATAATTAAACTTCTTTATTTATTTAAAGAATGTCTTAGAAATCATTGACTTCTACATTTAGATAAATTGAGAGATAATTTATTACAGAGATACCAATTATAAAGTCTATTAAGATCATTTTATCATTAAGATCATCTCATCTATTCAATAGAAAAATATTAGATAATATGCAACCAATATAATCTAAATCTTATATCCTAAATTAAGTAGGATAATGTGTATTAAAATGAAATGTAAATAAAACAACGATAGAATCGGTTAAACGAATCAGCATATCATTGATTTAATTCGCAGTCGTAGGTAATATGTCAGCAACGTCCGAAGTTTTGACATTGAATTGCAAATGCATCGTATGCAGTCAAAACGCGAATAGTAGTAGTAGTGTAATAGTATGAAGAGGAGTAGGAGAAGGAGGAGAAGGAGTATGAGGAGGAGTATGAGGATAGGGAGAAATAGGACTAACTTGCACTAAACATATGTGTATCTATGTGTATCTATGTGTACATATTTGTATATATACGTAAGTGTATGTATGTATGTATGTATGTATGTATGGTACATATGTGGGAGGAGAAGGTGACGAATACTTTTGTAACAGGTCGGTAGTTTACCGCAACGTGACGCAATTAATGAGCGTGCGTGAGCTAACATATGCTACTACGGAAACACGTGTAGCGTGCTTAAACGTGGCCGGTGCCACATTATAATCCATTAACAATTAACGAACTGCTAATGAAATAGAACTCTCGTCGGTTGTCCGTTCATTGGTTGTTCCTGAACCGAAATGGGCCAATCGTTATGACTACCCAATGGCTTTTCATCATCAAAATTAAATATTTATTTAAAGTTTTTAGATATATATTTTGTCAGATTAAATAATTAATCATTAATTTAATATCGTTAACGTTAATGAAGAAATTGTATAACACCTTCGGTATAAGTAGTATTATTTATAATATTATAATTAATTGGTTAATTATAGCTAATAATTACTGTTTATTAAGGATCTATTATAGTAATTTAACTAGTAGGTTCGTGTTGTATGTGTTTACTATAGTTAATATGTCATTAGTAGGGAAATAGGGTTGCGTCTACATTGCTATGTTTGGTTATTGATTAATTGTTTACTATTTATTAAGGTTTAGAATATAGTATGCAGTATGCTATAATTAGTTTATTTTGTATAGTATTTTACATAGTAATATTATTATATTTATATTTATATTTCATTATATTATTTTATGCTATATTATTATAACTACGATCCGACAATTAAAATATATTGTCAAGTATGAAATGATGCAAAAAATGCATATAATTAAATTGAAATTATAATTTAATTGAAATTATGTCCATTTTTTGCTCCATTTCATACTTGACAACCTAATATATTTAATTATTTAATATATATATATTGAATCATATTATATTAAATATATAAATATAATCGAGAGAAAATAAAGTAACGAGGATTCGACAAACGTCAGAGATCGTTATTTAAAACATTTTAATCTGCGAAATAGAAAATTAGTATAATCGACGACACTTAATAAATCCTACCGTTAATTATAGAAGTTTATTTTTGTATTTTCCATTTCTTCGAGACAAGGAAAGTTAGTAACGTTAATTTATCCAGTCAAGTCTGTGTACTCCTTCTGCCCATTAAAAAAATGTCGACTTAGCTTCTGAGAAATGTTTTCTCCAGGCAAGAAAATGAACAAGGAGAAACGGAGAGAGAGAAAGAAAAAAAAGAAAAAGTTATCTTTTTTCGTTTAGCTCCGGGGGCCTTACGTGTAGCATTGCCATCGTTTTCGTTGTCTACTACTCTTCTACTACTCTTCTACTACTTCATACTAGTTCTTTGTCTTTGTCTACTTATTCGTTGCGATGACGAGGCTACTTCTGTATATATTTTCTTTTCTTTCTCTACCTTACCTTGCACTTTTTCTTTCTTCATTTATCCGAGTTCGTATCTTTGAGAACCACGCCCCGACGCTTTCTTGAAACGCTATCAAAGAAGGATAACAAGGAGAAAATGCAAGGACGAAGCTTATTCGGCTTCCGGCACGTTGTTTCGCAAAAGCGTCGACTTGTTATCGCTATAAGCGAAACTTTACAATTACTCGGGCCAAGAGTAATAAAAAAAAAGAGAAGAAAAAAGAAATAAATAAATAAAAAAAAAAAAAGAAACTAGTCAAGAAATGAAAGTAGAATAAGTATAAAAAACTAGGTCGACTATTGGGTACCAAAACAGTCGAGTATTCACAGAATTCTTCCAAATATTTTACAATTATCTAAAACTTTTACATTTACCTAAGCAAATAGTATAAAATAAATAAATAAATAAATAAATAAAGGAAATAGAGAGATACTAGTTAAGAAATGAAAGTAGAATGAGTATAAAAACTAGGTCGACTATTGGGTATCAAAAAACTCGAGTATCCCAAGAGTTTCTTCAAATATTTTACAATTATCTAAAACTTTTACATTTACCTAAGCAAATAGTAAAAAGATAAATGAAAAAAGAAAAGTAACTAGTATATAGAACACTAATACTACTATGATAGTATAATGCAATTTAATCAGTACTATAATAAATAATATATTTAATTAAATTTTGAAGCACAATTAAAAATCATCGCAAAATAATTTATATTTCCAACTACTTTTCCTTTTTTTTTTATTTAAATATTTAACAATTGTGGTTAGTCTTGAACAAGTATTGTTCCTTGACAATAATATAAAATAAATTATTATTAAATAAAATAGACTGAACAATAAATACCTAGGATATTTTAGACAGACCACGTTGCTGATACTAAAATGTACGAATCCAACGTAAAGTGGTCGATTCGCAAACCACAGAGAATCTCAGAGTATACGAATAGAGAAACTATTACCAAATTTGCTAGCCTAATCTTTCACTCTCTCTCTCTCTTTCCTCCCTTTCTCTCTCTTCATGTTGTACCTCGATGGTCACAGCAATTGCTGGACCGATTTCAATTTGCCAACCTCCAAAGAGTGCATAGCTTCGACCAACTAATTACTCTGATCGCGAACGACGTTCTAACACAACGCCCAACTGTTGTTAGGTATGTTTGTTTGTATGTACAAGCAAATAGGTGCTGACCCTTCAAAATGTTCCTGTTGAATTATAGTTTCAACTCTTGTTGATCGAAACTTCATATGTTAATAGATAAATAATATACATATATAAATAAATATTTAATTAATATTCATATTTAAACTATATAAGTCTATGATGCAATTAAAAATTATTTAAAAAATCACTAAGTAAATAAAATAAAATAAAAACAACAAAAATAATAAATTAGAATAAAAAACTCTGAAACGTTATTTGAAGGTTGATAAAAATCCTCTACTCTTAGAGTAATAGAATATTAATAATAATAATAATAATGTATACAGTTAAAGAAGAGTCAAAGATATTAGTTTATGTTATATGGAAGTTATTAGCAATCGGTTGTGATTGGATACCTCAAGCTTAGAATCTTATGAATATCATGTATTTTATAAAAAGGGTTTGTTACAATTATTTAGAACTTTTTGATATCAGAAGTGGAACGAGATTGTTTACAATTATATGTTCACAGAGCAAACTAAAAGTTGTTTATTCTTTTATCTTTAATGAAAATCCATGAATTATAAAAAAGAAAATAATAACAACAATAGAAAACAAAAAAAAAAGAAAAGAAAAAAGAAGAAAGAACAGGGAAGAAAAAGTTGGAAATGTCTTTTCAAGCTTGGTAAACTTTATCCAAGGTATAGAATAGTAATAGTAATAGTGTGTGGAAGGGTAGTTTGTTCATAGCTTGAGGCTCATTCACCAATCACGAAGCTACGAGTTACCTTTTTTTTTTTATTTATTTTCAACGTACCATCCACCACAAACCAAACTAAATATATACACACACACATATGTATATTTGTATAAAGAATTCATCCCTTCCTATCCAAGTCGCATATACAAATATAAATACAAATACAAATATAAATACAAATACAAATACGTATACAGTTATTTAGAAAAAAAAAAAGAAAAAAGTAAGAGAAAGGTGTGGTGGGGAGAAAAGGAAGAGAAGGAGGTTATTTTTCCTACGCTTCGAGTAAGCAAAACATCGTACGCGATATTTCTGTGGGGCCGAGCTTTTCCTTTTTTTTTTTTTTTGTTTTTTTTTCTTTGCAAGTTTAGTTTTTCTTCCCTCTCATTACTTTTTCTGTTACCGTCGGCGCCGACGGTAACAGAAGATGAGGCCTCGGCGTTCTACGCTCGAAATTAGTGCAAACCGCTCTAAGCCCGTTCACCATGGAAAGAAAGTAACAAAAAATATATATATTTCTGGAGCATCGTTTGCTTTCACGAAAAATTAGTTTTATGCCTTTGAAATAGCTTTTACTCCTTGGATTACTTATCATAGCCTTTTCTTTTTCTTTTATTTTTTTTGTATTTTGTTTCGTATTTTTAAGAACTCAGGTTCTATCCTTCTATTTGAATCTTTTCTTTTCATTCATCGAATTGAGAAGATCGAAATCGTTAAATTATTCCTATCGTTTCTTTATTTATAATTATTTGTTTTCTTCGTTCCCCGTTTATCTTAAATCCCTGCAAATGTTTCGATGCTTTGTTTCAGGTTTAACGTTTAATTATAATCGTTGAATAAATGAAATAATTTGTACATTTGTCATAGGTTTAATTAAATTACAGGATGTTTTGATTAAATTAAAATTTTATTTAACCCCCTTTTTTTTATTTTATTCTCGCGACTGACATCTGGATACGTTTAATTTTAGTATTAAATTATCCGGCAACATCTGCAGTAATTATACGTGAATTAAACATCATGCCCATTTGACTGGAGAGACAGAAAATAATTCTTTAGACGAGTGTAAAGTATGTAAATATATATTTTACAAAGAGGATATACAAGATAGGAGAAAATTATTTTTATGAAGTTATGTTAAATTTTCTTATTATAATATCAGGTATCAAAACTTATCCTTGAAGTTATACCTAAACGTATTTGAAAACACTCTGGGTATTTGTATTAGATTTTTGGAAAAAAAAATGCATACTGATTTTTATATTTACAAGATTCTATTTTATCTTTTTTATTAATAAACTATACACTTTTCTAAACATAATTGGCAATATTAAATATGTAAGTAATATGATTATATGTATTAAGTTATCTATAATATAATATACAATATTAAATTAATACAATATTAAATTACAATATTATTATAATATACAATATTATATTAGGGTATTATTATTTTCTAATTTATATAATATTATATTAGGTTATTATTGTTTTTAAATTTATATTTAATATTATATTTGGGGTATTATTATTTTTTAATTTAAATAATATTATATTATATAGGCTAATATTATTTTTAATTTATATATATATATATATATTGGAAAGATTTGGTCGATATTCAATAAAAAATACAAAATAGTATCTAAAAGTAAAAATATCATTTTATACGAACCCACATTTCATGGAACTCGCATTGGTATATATTAGCGTGCGTGTGTGCATCATCGTATCAGCGAAATGTAGAGAAACGTAGAGACCAGTGACAAAGAATAATATCCTTTATATATAGTTCAGGTGACTCGAGTAATCCAATCTATTCGTATGAGAACTCGCTCGCCTGAAACGTCGTAGTTGAGTCAACGTTCGCACTTGTAGGACTGCATTAACCATGCAGAGGGTCGTTGCATCGTCGACAAATAGATGTTTGTATGTGTCTCAGAAGAGAGATAGAAAATGTTCATGCTGGATAGCGAAAATGAGATAAAACGAGAACACACGAGAAACGAATGAAAGAATACGAGAAAGAGAAAGAGAGTGGCAGACGAGGAAGGTAGGGGGTTGGGATATACAGAAGTGGAGATAAAAAAATATAGGAAGAAGAGAAGGTTGACTGTTAAATTAATTAATGGTCAGGCTTGGTTTAATTATCGTATCGAGTTTTATATTACAAATTGTCGTTTAGTTCGATAAGCATTTTATTATTATTGCAAACATATTTTTACCACTTACTTTTTCCTTTATTTCCTTTTTCTTTGTTTTGTTTTGTTTTGTTTTTTTTTTCAATTAATACAGCTCACACGAAGTTGTTTTAAATTAATATTGCATTCGTTTGACGTAATATGTTTTCCTTATCTTTTTACGATACACAGGACAGTTTCGTAATTAACTGCATTAAATTTTTGTCAAATTAATTACTTACTTTATTCACGAATTGTTTCGTTTTTTCTTTTTTCATGATTATAATCAGACTAATAGTTTTACGATCTAAAATATTTATATTAATGAATATTCGAGAAAGTTAATTAATTTTGTTTGAAATATCTAAACAAATTCTTATTGCTCGTGCTGTATTAATAAATTGAAAATTTGCTTCATTTCATACATGACAACCTAATAACTCGTTTGTTTTTAGATAAAGGTTTTATAAAGGTCAATACACTTTTTACTCAGAATTTCATACTTGACCATATAAAATATTTTCGGTTTAAAAAAATATAGTATTCTGTGTTAAAAAAATAAAACAAAATTGTTTATAGAGTACCATTTCAAAGCATGTAACTTTTTTCTATTGAAAATTTGTATCTGCAACGTATATTTATGGAAGTTACCTCAATGCATACATTGCGTGAACCACCCTGTATAAATAAAAAAAAGTAAAGAAAAAAAATGAGCGTATATAAACAGAAAGGATGAAATCTTATGTATCCGATTTACTGTTAAGATATTAAGAAGACTATAGTTCTATATTCTCTCTCTTTCTCTCTCTCTCGTCTACTTTCACGATGAAAAGAGGATTTTCATGAGTACGAGAATACGTTGCGCAAACTCTATTTTACTTTCCTGGAAAAGAGGTTGTGCAGGTTATATGATCGATCTCTTCATCTCTCTCTCTCTCTCTCTCTCTCTTTCTCCTTTTCTCCTTTTCTCTTCTTCTCTTCTTCTCCCTCTCCCCAACCCTTCTGTCCTTTTATCTATCTCGTTTCCAAGCATATTTTAAAGCGTTCTTCACGCAACTTTATCGTAACGTTAAATGTATGAGCCCAGAGAGATGAGAAGATGTATATCAAACGTACAACTATATCATACTGAAAGAAAGAGTTATTCATTTTACAAGACAAAAAGACAAAAAAAGAAGGAAGGAAGGAAGGAAGGAAGGAAGGAAGGAACAAAAAAAGTAGAGAAAGATTAAAAAAAAAAAAAAATTTTAAAGAAAGGAAAAAAAAAAGCAGGACACGAGGACGTGCTATTCATCTCCAACAGGATGATTGTCTTATCCACGGGACTCTTTGTTTCCCCACTTCTTTCTCGACTCTAACTTTTAACGATGTCTCTCTACCCCTTCTTCTTCCACCCCTCTTCCCGAAAGAACCTCCATCCCCTTCTTCCCTCCACCCTCGAGCCCCCGAGCCCCCAGAACCCAATATCACTCTCTTTCTTTTTCTCTATTTTTCTTTTTCAGTGTCTAAACTTGAAACTTGAATGTTCGTTCGTGTCCCTCACAGAAGTCTTTGAGAATAAAGGTTTGGATAAGCTAAGTATTTTTGGTTTGCTACTGACGGGGGATGTTACTGAATATGATATATAAAAAAAAAGAAAAGAAAAGAAAAGAAAAGAAAATAGAAAAGAATGTATCACGGAAACGTAGTTACCGTGCTCGTTTGTCAGAAACAATAATAGGAATAAACAAGGTATCTAAATGAGAAAGAAAATCATGAGAGAATGAAAGAGAGAGAAAGAATAGGGGGAAGAAGGGAGAGAGAGAGAGAGAAAGAGAGAAAGAGAAAGGAAAGCCTGTTTTAATAATATTCTTCTCAAACTAAAGATCGTGTCTATCCTTATTCACCTTTCGGATTTGAAGACCGATCGAAATAGAACTTCTACTTCTACTTCTACTTCTTCTTCTTCTTCTTCTTCTTATCATCTTTCAACTTCACCATCTTCTTCTTCTTCTACTCTAGTTCTTGCTGGGTTCATAATTACGACCAACGGTATCATCTCGAACGTTTAATATTCTCTCAGATATTATTCCGTAAATATCCGGCAGTGTCTTGACAAACGAAAAGAGAGAAACACCGAAGTCAACTTTGCATATTATTAAATTCGAATAATAAAATGGGAAGGAGAAAAAATATTTTAAACAATTGAAAATTTATAAAGATTGATTTTTCAAATCTTAACAACAAAAAAGTAACTATCAATCTATTTTCTTTTTCTTTGTAAAGAGATTTCTTCGATAGGAAATTTAAGACAAATTATTTCGAATTTATAATTGTTGTTTATAATTTGATAGAAAGTTTCAATCGTGTTGGGTTCGGATTAGATTTATTTAATGTTTTTTTTTGGAATTTGAAGGAAAAAACGTTTTTTTCTTATTTATATAATAAATATTATTATTTTATTTAATTAACACCGTTGATTTTACAGTGATTGTCCGTGCCGTCACGATTGTCATTTGTTTAAATAATATATTTTTCTATCAATCTGGGAGCGCCGGTCACCGGTGACCCCACAGCAGTCAACGTGTTAATATTATTATTATATAAATAATTGTATAAATAAAAAGTAATAATAAATAATATATAATAAATGAATAGAATCGTGATGCATGATGAGATTTAAAGAAATTATGGCAAGAAGTGATAAAAAGTTTAAAAGAAAGAGTATTATTATGCATACACCACAAACATTATTCACGTAACGTTAAATTATCCATTATCACATGATTCCTTTATTTTTCTCATTATACCCGTAAGTCAGCATGTTCTGTTTCTTATACTTCTTTCATTTGTTTTCCGAGACCATCCATGCAGTTTCTCTTTCTTTCTCCCTTTCCCTCTCCCTTTTCGTTCTTTTTTTGCCTTTCTCTTCGAATAAGTTCCAAGCTCTCGAGCACGAGTTACATACCCTCCTCGTTATATCTCACCAACGTTCGATTGCATTTTCGAGACCTTCGATCGACATCTGCTGTCTCATTATCACGTACTTCTAAAAGCACACGGGCGTATATGACCTCGAGTGTACGTGATTTCGCTTCGATGACATTTATTGTTATTACTATATTTATACACCCACTTATATATATACATATTTACATGTATTAACAATTTCACACATGTTTACGTTCAAATAAAAATTAGAATATTTAATTTAAAAAGATAGAAAATTTCTTACATTAGTTTCTAGTCTTTTATGAATTAGGATATTAAAGAAGACTATTAAAGAATAATTGCAATGTTAATATTATTTTAGGGAAAATAGGTAATCCATTATTTTGATGTGCAATTAAACCAAAATATGATAAATAAAAATATATTTATAAATTGAAATTAAATATGTTAGTAAAATTTAAAAAAAAGTATTATGAAATTCTGTAATTTTTAATATATTGTAATTAGGCTTATCAAAAATTCCAGATACATCGAACAATTATTTCTTTAATAGTTTATAATCTAATATAATTTATATATACATAAATCTACTTGTTAATTATCTAAGTATTAAGAAATAAAATTAAAATCAATCACTAGAAATTGGAAACATCTGTTGAAAAGTAGGTCATTGGTAAATAAGTAGGTCAACGAGAAACACCATATGATTGAAGAATGTATACGAAGACAGAGAAATAGATATAGGTCAAGTCAAATGAGTTAAGCAATTCTAGGAAGTTTGGGTTATATTAACTACACTTAGAAAACATTCCTCAACACTACCGGCTTAGGTGAGCGTTAGAATGTTCTGTTTACACTTACCTCTCTCTCTCTCTCTCTCTCTCACTCCTCGGCAGGTATCTCTACCCCAACGTTATTATTTTGAATCTATTAGAAATACCGTCGTAGAATTTGTATTTGACCTTCGTGTATGTTCGGTAATTGTCGATTGTATTCGTAGTTATTTTTCATAATAATCGTTAGTCTTCTTCGAGCATCGGAAGGAATAACAAGGATATTATTTAAAGTATATCATTTATTTCGTGTCGTGTCTCATCGCGTGTGCGTGTATTCTTCCTATGCAAGTGATATGCATATGTGAGCGAGTGTGTGTGTACTGCTGATGAGTGATATATACATACATGGATACATGCAGTTATGGATATGGATATGCAACATTGGATACAATGACAAAGGTACATTTAAAGTAAGCTGACCATAATTTTAAACCTTTTTAAACATTCGATCGCACGTGTTAGGTTTAGTGGTGGTTAGGTATTTTATCAATAATTTTCAATACAAAATCTAATAGGTAACCGTAAAAAAAAATTAATTTTTATATTCTTTGTGATTAGGATATTTGTTAATTTGGGTTGGTTTTATTTCAAAGTTACATGTTAATATTTTATTAAGAATACCGTTTGTTTAAAATGTCAATAATAAATATAAAAATAATCGTCCCTAATAATTAACAGCCTTCGTATTATCATACAAAAAATTTCTAATTCTAATTTAATTGTTTAACCCAATAAAAATAAATATTATTACACGATAAACTCTTTATCAATAATTTATATTAAAAAAGAAAAATAATATTATACATTGAAAAAGATTCACTCTAATTGTTCTGTTTTATTATTCATTTAATATTTTATATTACTTTCATGATAAATCAATAAAAAATATACGCAATGTAACCTACATATATGCATCTACGTCATGAATATTCAAAAAAAGAAAGAGGAAGAAACGATCAATGAAATATATCACGTGAAATTCGAAGAAAGTGAAGAAAAAGCTCGTACGTATTCGGTGAGGCGAATTTTATTATATCTACTCGACACAAAAAAGTCATGGGAAGATTTTTCTCAGCAACTTTACGTATCTCATCTTTTTCGACGATGCGTGTCACCGGTACCAACTCATACCTAAGTTCTTCATCTTTTCCTCTTTTCTGAAATTCGCGAACGTCATATCACGTGTGATCATATTTCGTTATTTCTCCTTCATCCCTGTTCATCTTTCGATCCACCCATCACCAAAACTACCACCACTACCACCACAGCCGCTTTTATTTTGCTACCAAAATTTAACATAGCTCGCTGCTTTTTCACGACTTTTCATTTCGTTTAAAATTCTTCGTTGTAAAAACGATCGTATCTTTTTCACGACACTTTGCATTTTTCTTTTTTTTTTTTTATACGAATCTTTTATTTCTTTTTTTTTTTGCAACTGTTAAATTAAGTTCAAGTAATATTTGGTATTATATTTATGAAACGTTTTAAATTATATAATAAAATATTTTTGTCGATCAGTATTTTAAAATACAATAATTATTTTTAATTGAAATATTAATTTTTATTAAAATCAGAGAGTTAAAGGTTAAATTATAATATTTATTATTTACGTTATTTGAATTTTTAGATAATTATTTACATATTTATTGATTTCAATGTTGGATATTAGATTAAAAAATTGTATTATCAATAATACATACTTTAGTTTCCTTATTTCAATAAAATATAAGATTTCTAGAAAATTTCATCAGCGATTCGTTTTAAAGTGCACAGAGAAGAGAGACTATTGCATTATTTTCTATTGTAATATTCATTTCATAGCATTTTCAGTGAACAGAGTTAAATTATATTTCCCGAAAAGAAGACCCTTTCAGCTTTCCGCTTGGAATACAAAAGCGCACGAGTTGTAAGGTCAGATAAAAGCTCATACAATTGCATTTCGTGCGACCCTTGTTCCAAGTGGCTCGTTGAAGAGAATCACTTTTATGGTTGCGATAGACGTGCTTTCTGGGTTCCTACGATCTATCGAATGGTCAAACTATATCTAAAGTATCATTCATTTTATCATTAAATTTTAATCATTTTTGTCTGTACCCTAAATAAACGTACCAGAAAAAAGAAATCACCAAAATTTCGATCAATTCATTTAATTCACTTACAATTGCTTAAAGAGGGTATTCTGTTTTAAAAATTCGAAAAAATCGATTTTTCTATGTGCATATTTTCAAAGTTTAGACATTCAAGAATATGCTCATAAAAGGATTTTTTAAAATTCCGATTATTTAACAAGTTATAGCCATTTTAATGACGCAGCATCTAATCTATTAGGTTGTCAAGTATGAAATGGAGCCAAAAATGCACATAATTGAATTGAAATTAAAACTTTATAGAAAAAATTAGATAACATAATGTTGCTTATAAAAATGAAATAATTGATAGAAATTATAGTAATAATAATCGATAAATATAATTACGAATGTTTAGAAATTTGTTTAACTTGCGTAAAGAATCGAATTATACTTGAGGGGAAAGTTTGCAACTAACATTTGTCTTTCTTTTCTTCTTTCTTTCGATCAACTTTATAGAAAAGTTGGATAACATAATGTTGCTTATAAAAATGAAATAATTAATAGGAATTATAGTAATAATAATCGATAAATATAATTACCAATGTTTAGAAATTTGTTTAACTTGTGTAAAGAATCAAATTATACTTCGTGGAAAAGTTTGCAAATAACATTTTTCTTTCTTCATTTTCCTTCTTCTTCTTCTTATTTTATTATTTTTTGTTTTCTTTTCTTTCTTTCGATCTTTCGTTCGTTCGTTCGTTCGTTCGTTCGTTCATTCTCCATTTTCGTAAGTTAACGCGTTTACTTACGCTCTACTTTTCTTCCGCTTTCTTTCCCGTTACTCTACTAATGGAGTAAAATGAAATTGATGCTAACTTCGATACTCCACTAATGGCCCATCCTCGTAGAGATGAGTCGGATTATCTTACATTAGCTTTTCCACATTGACATGAGACTGACTTTCAAAGTATTATAGATAGAAACGTATCTATAAAATATAGATAGAAGATAAGCATCAATTTTATATACCAGATGATTCATAAGTTAGTTTAGAGATTACTGAATTTATAGCAACGTTTAATTTGATTATATTTTAATTTTCTAAACAACCAATTTGAAATCAAAATTATCGATAAATAACATCCATTAGATTAGAAATTAATATCAAATCTGAACTTGACAAAATTCTATTATTTATATTTTAATTTAATTTATTATAATTATTATAAATTAAATTTATAATAAATTGTAAATGTTTGGTTGTCAAGTATGAAATGGTACAAATTTCAATTCAATTATGTGGATATTTTGCTTTATTTCAAAAGAAAAGGCCTAAATTAGAAAATGCTTTTCTTTTTTTAATTTACTTTGAACTGAGAATGAAATAGGATGCATACGTAAACAAAGCAAACAATTCATCAGAATATTACAATTGCTCAAATAAAACTCAGGTATTCCACAATACGGATAATTATGGAATGGAAATGTAAATATCTTGGTGTTTTGTGGAAATTTGTATATTTTTTCTGTTTTTCTTTTTTTAATGTAGCAGGTACCCTTTTCCTGTTTCCATTTCGTTGAAAATAGAATAGGAAGATATATTTTTTTTCTCGTATTCATTTTTACTTTTCTGGTTTATTTCTTTTTTATATTTCCTACTTTGAAATCTTCTAGCAATCTCTCACTCGCTCTTTTTGCTATACCTGCATACTACTATATGCATCAAAAAACATCATGAAGAAGTCGGTTGTAGCCTTTTTCCTGTTTTCTGCTGTTACTGCTGTTACTGCAGTTACTGTTGATGGTGGTGGTAGTGGTGGTGGTAGTAGTGATGGTAGTAGTGTTGGTGTTGATGGTGGTGTTGATGGTGGTGCACTCACTTCTATCAGTCGACCAATCCAAACGAGTCAACCACTATCCTTTTCCATGCTAGATGACCGTGCTAGGATGCATCGAACTTTATCCTCTTCGAATATCACTCATCCCACATATCTCATTCCACTATACTTCGTCTCTCAACACCCCTTGCTATCCAACCCCATTCCTCCCTCTGTTCACCTCTTCCCCACTTGCAGTTCCTTTGAAGTGCGTGCTTGCAACCTACGTGTCTCACTGTTCAAAAGTAAAACTTCGATCGAGAAACGAAACGGTATTTCCAAATCATACACTCGCCTAACACATACTTCGTTAGATTTTTCATATTTTTTTTTTATACAAAACTCTCACTGATTAGTATTATTTGATTATCTGCTTTTTGTTTTTTTTGTATCTAATTTGTTATTAATAAAAATAGAGTAACAATACGTGGTTGTTGTCGAGAAATTTATTCTGTTTTTAATAAATCAACGTGGAGACTTTTCGAGAAAATGATTTTATTATTAAATAACAAATCAAAATTATTTATACGACATCGAGCATGACTTTTATCGTAGTTTTCAGATTTTTATGACACTCGATAGGATTCTTGTATTACTT
>JACGTP010000014.1:1187540-1198477 GCA_023678845.1 Mischocyttarus mexicanus | reverse complement strand
TATTATTTGATTATCTGCTTTTTGTTTTTTTTGTATCTAATTTGTTATTAATAAAAATAGAATAACAATACGTGGTTGTTGTCGAGAAATTTATTCTGTTTTTAATAAATCAACGTGGAGACTTTTCGAGAAAATGATTTTATTATTAAATAACAAATCAAAATTATTTATACGACATCGAGCATGACTTTTATCGTAGTTTTCAGATTTTTATGACACTCGATAGGATTCTCGTATTACTTTTTTTTATTTTTATATAAAATGATGCATCAACGTTTGTCATATTTAACAAAAAAATTTCTTTTGACGAATTACCGTTGATTTTATATAAAAAAAAATATAACTCAATGATATTATTGACAGCAGTCAAAGTAGTCAAGGAAAATAATATTCGCACCACATTTTAAACTTGTTAGATATTTTATACACTTTTTTTTTTTTTACGAAAATCGATAGGATTTTCCTGTTGGTATAATCCGTTTATGGATTTTATCGTGTCACAAATCTAATATTAGTTATTTTTTTGTAAAAGATACGATGTTTGTAAAAAAAAAAATCCAATAATAACGATGACTATATCGATAATAGGAATGTCAAAGAATGCATTGAAAAATATGAAGAAAGGAAAAAAGAAAAAAAAAGAAGAAAAATAGTCAAACTCGTAGCTTCATTATAATCCATCCAATAATAACTTTTCTTGCATACACAACACAACACAACACAATACAACACACAAGGCAGAATAATACGAATTACCCGTAACCGCAAATCGCAAAATGTAAATGGGAATGCAAATACGTTAACGCGATATGATAATTCATGCAAACGCATAAAAATAACTAGGAAAAGCTCATTATAAAGACGATTACATTTTAATTGCATAATCCGTGATACCCATTTGGAGAGAAAGCAAAAAAAAAAAAAGATAGAAAGAAAGATAGAAAGGAAGAAAGGAAGAAAAAAAAAAGAATAATTGATCTTCGTTAATTGAGAGGAGTTGAAAAAGCTTTTGCCTATAACGCGTACTATATTTCACGAGTTTTCCCATCTCTACCGGAAAATGGAGACTTTCACATTCGTTATATAATATATCCTAACGAAACGTTTAACCTATTTTTATTTTCCAACTTTCTCCCACTCTTCTCTTCTACTCCTCTCGCATATCTTTTTTTTTCAATATTTCTATCATCTATTTCAAAAAAAAAAATACAAAAATATAGAAGGAATATTTAATCTTTTCGGCTCGAAGTTTTTGATTGATTCGTTCATAGTACTCGTGGATATTTCTATCTCTGAAAAAGCAACGTTGTTTAAATGAATTAAATCCAATTCGTGACTTTTAAAACTACCCTTATACCCTTTTACTTTATTCTCGGACTTTTTTATCCTTCTTAACTTGTATTTCTTTTTAATCCTTTTGTTTTTCTCTTCTCTTCTCTTCTCTTAACGCGATAACTTAAATTGTCCATGAAATATCTCTCTTTTTCTTTTCTCACTTTTTTCTTTCTCTTGGCTGCCTCGAGAAAAGTGGCTTCCTGAGTCTCCACGTAACCGGTATGCCGAGGGGTTGTTGTCCAGACATTAACCCGAGTATAATACATGTGTGTAAAGGCCAGTGAGATTCTTTTTTTCCCTTGGTAAACATCCGCCTTCCGCTGTTGATATTATTTTTTCATTTACGAGGGTGCATCGCGCAAATTATAACTCTAACGTTCTTCTTCTCTCCACCCCCAACCCTTTCTCTCCCCTCAACCACCACCCATCCACTGCAGCTTCTACTAAACCACATGGAAGAATTACATCGTCATTAAGTTGTGGTTTTTTACTCTCGAAAACTTACGAACGAGAAATTAAAAAAGGAATACTGTACAAGTTCTGCTTCTTTATTATTATTATTATTATTATATTTATTAGATTATTAATTTCAATTATTATTCTTAATATTATTTTCAATTTAAAGTGCTTACTGAACTGTAGGAATCCCATAGTTTTGGATTGCCCTATAAAAAAAAAAAGGAGAAAAAAAGGAGTTTATAAAATGACAGATGAAGATCACGTATAGCTGAGAATTCGTCTCGGATAGGTGAATCTTTGAAAATTCCTAAAGCATTCAGTGGACTTCCTTCCGGCCTTTGGTTACGTATTTCAAGCACGTAGGAAACATGCTAGTTATGCGATCAGCGATTTTTAGCAAACTGGGTGCTTTTGACGAAGAAAACCTATTTACCAAATGGACCCAGTCGATTTCTAGTCTATGACTTTAATATTACTCTCTCACTTTCTCGTACACCTACTCATACACACATACACATATACGAGTATATATTGCAAACGATATGTCAGTTAACCGAAAATTACTTTATTAATACTCTCGATTCCCAATGATTCCCTGTTACCGGAGAATATACCCATATTGGAAACTCGATATGCGTTAGCATGTACAAAATGTAACTACTTTGTGACTTGTATATATGTGCGTTACCCAAATGCATTCCCTATTTATATAATACATACACCGATATATATATATAGATCCATGTATGGTTTCAACAATACTCGATACTATTCATTTACCTGATACGAATAAGCTTTCGACTATAGGCTAATATTTTCCATTGACGTAAATTAATCCTTTTAATCTCGATCTCTGGTCTGTTCGTTCTTCACAAAGATAACTAACAAAATTTTTCAAATTAATTTTTGCAAATTCCTGTCAATTATTTTAGTTTCAATATTTTTTAATAATCCTTGAATCATTCTATCGTAATAGGTTTACAAAATAAAATGTCATTTAATATTTTGATGTCAGATTACAGCAATGTTCAAAGTGATACTACTCATGTTACAAAGATTTTTGCCTAATAATTTTTTTATACATTACTGAAATATTAATAAGTATATCAAAGAAAGTTTAGAGTCCTATCTTTTTATTGGTCGTCGAAAAAAAATTCCTAAAAAGTGCTTTTAAAAACTTGTTGTCGCACGGAGTGTGACACCCTTAAACGAAAACGAATTTAAAAATCCTTTTGTTTGTTGGAGTTGTTGGAAAGTTAGAAATAGAGATAGAGGATTTCTTCCTATGTTAAACGTATGTATTAGACAAAACGTGTGAGTGAGAGAGACAAAGAGAGAGAGAGAGAGAGAGAAATAGATATAGAGATAGAGTACTGACTGTACACAGGGTTGTGCGGTTAGTTACGTATAGGCAATTCGGGATGGTGAATGTTAGACATCTCCCGAGGTCTCCATTAGCATACATCCGTAACACCGGTGCTCACCCCTGACTTCCTACACCTCCGACGAACTACCCTGGAGGGTTAAATTAACCTTCTCTCTGGTGGCATCTAACGGATATCTGTACGCTGTCCTTGTTCTACGAGGACGAGTCTACCGTTGACTTTAAGAGAAACACTGACAGAGAAAGAGAGAGACCAAAGAGAGTGTTAGTGTGTATGTGTGTGTGTGTGTGTGTACGAGAAAATAGGAGAGTTTCGCATTCCGGTTATGAAACGATAGGAGATGCTCACTGAAAATTATCAACCATGTGTTGCTACACTTTCCGAAAAAAGATACAAACAGAAAGATTGTGCTTAAAAAAAAGAAGAAGAATAGAGCAAGAGAAAGACAAATGTGTGTGTGTGTGTGTACGTGTGTCATTACGTATGGAAGAGTAAAAGAAACATATGCTCAAATGTTCAACATGCATGTGTGTGCATGTCTTTTTTTTGTTGAGTACGTAGATGTAAAACAAATAGAATATTTTTTAATAACGTATCAATAATATTTCCTTTATAAATATTTTTATATAATATCTCTCGTAAAATTTATTTTCATTCTTAGTTTAATTACACGTGTATTTATGTATACATAATATGTGTGGAAGTAAACAGCAATATCCGTCGTGTTTCTTCCCGTTTAATTTATCCGACGAAATTAGAGAAGGTGGAAAAGGAGGATGAGGAGGAGGAGAAGGGTGTAGTGGGGTAGAGGAAAACGGGAAGGGGAAGTCGTTTACCAAGGAGAAATTTCGTAGCAGAGTTAACCTCTTATAAGTAATTTTTTTTTTCTGTTTTTTCCTTTTCCCCTTTACGTTTTATAAAATGCAGTAATTAAATGCGAGAATTTAAGCATTAATCGGTACGATCATTACTCGTTATTTTCCTGTAATCGTGTAGAATGCTCGTTAAAATGTTATCAAATCTGTTGGGTTATCTAAATTTGTCGACTCTTGAAAAAGATTAGGTACACGAAGGAACCTAATCGATCTATCGGTGCAGGTTAGACTAATTCTATCTTTATTACACACACACACATACACACATACACATATTTTCGTATAAACGTGTTCGCATAAACGCGAATATGGTCTTTAAAATTTTCAATCTCTTGTTTTGATCGTTCATCGACAATGAAAGAGCATATGCAGCAGCTTTTGAAGCTTCGCGATGGAATTTTAATAGTCGGTGTTCACGTTCACGTTCATCGTTCATGTTCGTGCACTCGAAAATTGGTTCGCGTGTTTCTTTACGATGGCAACGGGCAACAGGAGAGGAGGAGAGGAGAAGAGGAGAGTGGTGGTTGAAAACAGGGTAAATATCGAAAGGTAACGTTAAAGTAATAAAACGCTTTTCACTCTTCGGTGATCGTTTTAACGAAAGAAAGCTAAGCTTTTATGCTTTTTAACACTTTAAAAATCTTTATTTTCTTTCCTCGTTTCTTCCCCAAGAACTTTATTGCACGTGCTTGTGGACCTGTGTGCAAGTGCGTGTGTGTTTTTTTTGTTTTTATTGGAAATAATATTTAATCGAATAAAATTATTTTAATTAAGTTACATTCAATATAATTCATTAGCGAAATAATAAATAATTCAAATACTTAATTAAATTAATTTCATTGAATTATTTGAAATATTAAAAGATAAATTTACATATATGAGTTGGAATTAAACATGGTTATTAATTAAATATCAAGAAATATTTATATACACACACAAACCTGCTTTTCAAAAGTTTAATTGACGCGTATGTATAATTGATAATTTTAATGAAGTTAAAATTATAATTTACACTTTTACTATTGACAAAAAATTAATTAAATAAACTAGAAGAAAAATAAAAAAAATAATTAGATTCATTTATAAAAATTATTTTGACGAAAGTATATAAGAAATTGGATGATATTTCTTTTTATTTAATCATTGAAAAAAAAAACGAATTTAGTTTTTAAAGAATTTTATATAAAGAAAAGTGTACTTTTAAAATATAAATTAATTAAACGTAAAATTATTTTAATGATAGATGAGAAATTGATTGAAAAGAATGGGAAGATTAAAGGACAGAAAGACTTAAAGAGTGAATGAGAAGGAAAGAAATAGGAGTAAAGGAAGATAGTAACGAACATAGCGGACAACCACCCTTTTTCCACCCCTCTTTCACCCCTCTATCCACCCTTTACCTATACCCAACAGCCCGTAATGGAATTGCAAATCCGACGACATTACATGCCTCTTGGCAAGTTGCGATTTCGCGCCCGCTTCCTACCGACTAACCTACCCTTACTCTCTCGCTTTAGAATTACGAAGAGCCGAATTAAACCTTCAACACGATCTCTCTAAAGCGTGAATTTGATATGCTTTGACTGAAAGAGAATATGTTCTTGTGAGTACCTCCATGTGTGTATATGTGTGCATGTGTAACAGATACCTGGTATAAATTCTAATATTATAAATATTTTTTAAAACAAAATATACTATACACGTTAATATTAATCTTATTTTAATTTATTATACCTTTCAAACACATTTATATCTCAAATAAAATTAAATAAAACTTATGTTAACGTGTATGTAAAACTTTTTGGAATTTAATTTCATAAAAGTTATTTATCCCTTTTATCAGTGCAAATATAAAATATATTTGTAAAAATTAGTATTTTGTTTTGTTTATTATATCGTAAAATATATTATCTAAGCTTTAAATGATAGTAAATTGAATCTATGGTACGTGTATGTAAAATATTTTGGAATTAAATTTCGCAAAAATTATTTATCCATTTTTTTAGTTCAAATACAACATATATTTGTAAAAATTAACCTTAGTATTATTTTTTAAATTTATTATATTCTAAACTATTTATTATGCAAGCTTTAACTAAAAGTAAATTGAACCAACGGTACGTGTATGTGAGATTCGTGGAATTTAATTTAACAAATATTTGTTTCCCCTTTAGTGAAAATAGATCATATATACGTGTATGTAAGCATAAAGTCTGCATTTATATTTTTTATATTGTAAAATACGAAATACTAGTAAATAGAATCCTTGTGTACGTGTTGATGTGCATACGAGAAATATGAAATTAAATTTGACCAATATTTGTTCCTTCTTTTTTTTTTTTTTTTTAAATAATTATTCAAAACCATGTATATCATTAAGTATGCATCTAATTATATTTTATTATATCGTAAAGAGCATGTATACATATGCATATATATATACGCGTTAAATGAAAGTAAATAGAACGTGACATTAATCGCCGTTACAAAAGGTTCTGATAGAATATAGTAAAGCTCGTTATACTTGTGTACGATGTCAACGAAGTACGTAAAAGCAAGATAATGTGAATATGGATGATGTAACAATCGTTAAGATATGACGTAAATTGGGGTCTGTGTGTGTCGAAGAGTTTATTTTGAACGAACGATGAAAGGTAAAATGAGAGAGAGAGAGAGAGAGAGAGAGAGAAGAGATGGGGTAATAATGTTCCTATAGTGATCGTGGTTATATTCCAGATAGTTTTCACCTTGTTTGCAACACACAACTACCCTGTAACTTTTTAAAACCATTTTTTTTCTTTTCCTACAGCTTTCAGTTTAATCATCAATTTTTTAAAACAATTAATACAAAAATATGTTCCATGTATTGGGTATAAAAAAATTTCACCTTTTACAATCCATTTTCATTGAAGAATTATTATTTGAAATAAAAAATTATTACAGACAGATAGATATATGTCAAATTGTTTTTTAAATAAATTACAATCCGTATTCGAGTGATTTGGTTTTTATGTAATAAATGTATAAATATTTTAAATGATATGAAAAATCAAATGACGAAATTTACAATTTTTAGTTTATCAAATATTTAACGTTTAAAAAAATATCTTCTTTCTTTATTTATGCTTCAAATAGGTTAAAATATTTTTAACAAATATATCAAAAGGTGATATTTAATATATTTAATTCTCTGCACTATAATTGTTTTCTTAGTTTGTTCTCAGGCAACTCTGATTGAACTTTTGTGGTTTTAATATCACACGTTTGATATCAAATAATTGCTTGCAGTAATTTAAAGTTTAATGTTATATTAACAAATTATTATTTTTTATGTACATAAATATAATTTCAAAGTATTTTTTAAATAATACTGCTTTCCTCTAATTCGTTTTATTAACAATACAAAGTGTTACGTCAGAGATGATTTCATAGTACAAAGAGTTAAATTATTACCACGATTTTTGATATTGTTTGCAAATATTTTAAAACCACCAGGTATAAACTTGAAAGCTATCCGAGCAGCTGGTTAAACATGATTGCGTTAAATTGATAAATAGTAACATCTATCTATAGCGGAGCTTTAAATAATCTTTCAAAGTTTCTAAAATCTATCTCTGATCGATGTAATTAGGGTATCTCATTTATTCCAGGAATACAAAGGGATTTAGATAATATTATTATAAATCGATCGTGGCAAAGCTCAAACCAAGTCCACAACTCTAATCCTCTTCTCTCTCTCTCTCTCTCTCTCTCTCACACACACACACACACACACACTATCTCGTATAAGTTACATCTACACATTACCATAACTAATAGCGGAGAGAAACTTGGCTAGGTGAATAGGAAGCTTTCGAATATAGAGGCTTGCATGGTTCGACATAAAAAAACAAGGACCAGGATGGATTCAGACGCATTAGCACGTCACACGTGTATACTCTCGAAACGCGTAAAACGCATGCTATTTTTGGTACCTTTTATTTTTTTTTTTTTATCCCACTCATGCTAACATTTCGTACTAACATATACTCACACTTACACGTACCTTGAATGTACCTTTCTCTATTTTTTGTTTTTTCCTTTCTCTTTGTTTCTTTTTTTTTCGGACGAAATGCATGCCAACTGACAGAAAAGGCTTACTACGTGCGAATGACCATCTTTCTCTCTCTCTCTCTTTTTTTTTTTTAGTATAATGAGAGAAAGTAGTCGTAATAAAGAAACATTTGTGCGATAGTTAATGTATGAGTGCACTTAACTTTGATAAAATTTGTAAGATAATTTCGGTTAACTCTCTCGAAGCACTCTCGTGTGTTCGACGATCTAAGAAAATTCTGGTACTTTAGGCTCTTATCCTTCAGGCTCAGATAAAAGACGTTTAACAGAGAAGATGCATAGGGTGGAAAAGGGTAAGAGAAGGAAAAAACGATATATCTTCTTTTATCCGAAACGACGTTTGTGCTCTTGATACGAACCCTCATCAGGGTGCAACTGCTTGGAATTTATGACTCCACTTCGAATAACGATCCGTGTCCGATTGGGTTTGTGAATTCTTTTTTTTCTACAGTAAACGCGTAAAACGCATACGAATAGCATTTTTAGTGATTTTTATTTTTCATCTTTGGATCATCCCATTTTCCTCCAATCCCCTAAAAGGGATTTCTTATTTTTTCCGTTTCGTGTTTCTTTTCTTTATTCTCGTTTTTATTTTATTGAAAATGTTTAAAATAAGAAGAGTTGGATAATATTTTTAGGGTTTAGAGAATTGACCATAAAGAGTTTTAGAGAATATTCTAAAACTGTATTTCCCCCATAATAGCGTATATAACAAATTGTATTTTGAGTTTTTAGGAAAAAGTTATACCGAAAAGAGCCGTGAGAAATTTTAACGAGTCGTTTTAACGTAGAAAATACTATGACGCGTTAATAACGAGAGACCACGAGGGTATCGTCCGGCATACGAAACGTAATCTAATAAACGTTCACTATAGTGATTATACAGACAAAAAGGGTATTCCATAGAGAGTAACCAGGTACGATATAAGTAGTGAACTTTCCATGGTAAAACTTTGTAACTTGTGACATTATCATTGAACATATCAGTGAACTAACTTAGAGAAATAGAGTCATTCAAAATATGATCTAAACTAAAAATCACAACGTTTAGTATTCCTTGGGGATTTCATTTATATAAACTCTTTGTTATCCAAACTTTGACTTAAATCATTGCTGTTAAGAATTGTAACAATTTTAATTCAACATCTTAAACATCAAAATAGATACTCCAATTTGTAATCGTAAAAAACGAACAATGTCATGAACTCTTCTTAAAATAAAATTAATACTCATACTCGTTTGATATTTCTGTAATAAAAAAGAAAAAAAATCTGTCTACTTTTATTCCCGTGGTACTCTTGAAATGTAAGAAAGGAGAAATCTTTTTCAAAAGACTGTGCAATATTTCTCTAAGATACTTGGAAATAAAAAGAAAGAAAGAAAGAAATAAAGAAGCAGACGAACGTACGAGCCAGTTTGAAATTGAGACGTGAAAACATGAAGAAAGACGGTGAGTCAAAAGGTAAAGAGTGAACTTATAGATATATGTGTGTGTGTGTGTGTGTGTGTCAGTAAGAAAAAAAAAGATAGAAAATATGAGTGGGTGAGAATGTAAAAAAGAGAGAAAGAGGGAGAGGAAGAGGGAGAGAGTAGAGGAAACAGCTCGTCCGCAGTCATCGTCGATTATAACCTAGACGTCTAGAACCCGACAAACCCTTCACCCTTTGAAAGTTCAAAAGAGGGGTGGGGCTGAGGTCACCCTTTAAGTTAGCCAAAGGTATTCCGTTCATGAAGTTTGAAGGAAGGTATGTACACGTTAAAGTAGTACGCTTCTCTAAGTTCATGACTGATGGATCGTCCCTTGGTAAATTTTAGATCCTCTAAGGAGAAATTTTCCTAATCTATATAATCCTAATCTATTTAAGCTTCGAATAAACGTCAAAAATAATGAATTTCGTTTTTTCCCCCTAGTTTAATATATATTAGGTTGTCCAGTATGAAATGGAGCAATTTTCAATACAATTGTGTGCATTGTTTTGCTCCATTTCATACTTTACAATCTAATATAATTCTGAATAAAAGTATGAAGCATTTTAGATATGTATTTTTGTATATTTTTAATATTTATAAAATGAAATTAGTACACTTTTGTAGTTTCATATTCAAGGAATTTAATATTAACATTATTATTAACAAAATGATATCGTGCATTCTATAAAATGTATTATTTTAATATATTCTTTTACGTACATTTAAATCTTCATATTAATAATAACATTAATAATAATCCATGATAGAAAATTTTTCATAAATTTAATTATTAAAGGAAATATGAAATTGTTGCAAATAATTACATTTTTTCTATCCAACAATTCAAATTCTGTTAATAATTTATTCGCGTGTCAGCAGTCAGAGAAATAACATTTTTCTACTTTTGTCCCGGATACGGTACGAGAATTCAGAAATTTCTAAGCTTTCGTTACTTTTTATTTTCTCATTCTTTCCTTTTTTTCCTACCATTTTTGTCTTTTACTAAAACAATTCGAAACATTTATTGGAAACAGAGAATGAATGTATGTACCCATATGTACATGCTAGGAAGAAGAGAAATAGAATTACAGGAGTTACAATAAATCTGGCCACTGCGACGTGGAAAGATTTACAATCCACCTTTCTCTGTCTCTTTCTCTCTTTCTCTCTTCTCTCTCACTCACTCTTTTCACGAAGAGGCTCTTCTCAGCCATCGCTATTTCCCAGGAACTCAATGTTGCATGATTTAAATTCTACGAGAGAGAAAATTCATATCAAACGACATTATCGAATATAAAAG
>JACGTP010000014.1:1166872-1187319 GCA_023678845.1 Mischocyttarus mexicanus | reverse complement strand
TATCTGCATAGAATATTTTTTAACGAAACCGTAGAAAAAATTTCACTTTAACAAATATGATTCGAAACAAATTGGTTCGTGAATCTACTATGATAGAAGAAATATCTACGATAGGTAGGATATATGAAAGATATGAGTGTGTAAGAAGGAATGAGTATCGATAGAGAAAGATCACCAATAGAATATCTTCGTTGCTTGATAAAGAAAGGTGTCTCGTATGTGAAGGAAAGTTCGGACCGAATTTCAAGAGAAGCTTCGTTTTTCAGCTTTATTGGATGACTATGGTATAATAGTCTTGGAAAAGAGTATCGAATCTCGATAGATTCGCGAGATCAATTCGTTGATGCTCGAATAATTTGTTTTCGGATAAATGGCTGACAAAGCCTTTGCCGATCGATTTCGGATCGAACGATCGATGGAATGAATGAATGAATGAATGAACGAACGGAACGAAGAAACCGAAAAGTTTCTCAACCTTTTTCAACATCTTATCTTTTTCAAGAAAAGATATAATCGATCGTATTTGATTGAAGCTTTTCGAACAAATCCGATGTTCTATAAAAATGAAAAGAGAAAGAAAAAAAAAAAACCGAAGGAATAGAGAAAATGGTTCTTTTCTTATCTAACGTAAGAAAAAAATAACGAAATAGAAGAATATTGTAAGAAAAACTTTTCTAATATTGACTAGAAAACTGTAATATCATTAGTTTTGTGCTTTATAAACAGTTATGAGAATTCAAAAGAAACTGTATTAACCGTAATGTGCATAAAAGTTCTGGCACATGTTGGTTTCGTACTATAATCTGAAAATCGATGAAAAAATAACAGTTACAGGATTGTATCTGTTACTACATTGAACAGAATCTAAAATAATAATAGTTTTAATTACGAATACAAAATTTCAATATAAATTTTATTTAATATAATCTGATAATAATTTTGTAAAGAACCTTAAACCAAACCACGTAAAATCCTAAAACCAACATTGAAAAAGATGTAAAGAGACATTGACACAGAAAGCAGCACAGTTGGCCCTTTCCCCTTGTTATCGGCAATTAGCACGAACAGTAAAGATTAATCTGACGGTAGGAATTTATCGAACGAGATTAGCATGAGTGAATGATCACGTGGATCGCGTTGCACTAACAAACAACATCACCCATTCCTATCACGATCATCATTTACTATAGTTTACCTACTTTTTCTTCGTTAACGTTTATTCTACAAGCCCGGTTGAAATCTGAACGAATGATAATTAAGAAAAGTTTTAGGAGTACCAAAAGACATAAATTAATTACGCTTAGCACGAGACAAACAAAAAATATCGAAAAATATTCCTGCAAAGAATCTTAGTTTTTGGCAAAGTTTGAGCTGAGTTGAATATCTGAGCCCCACCGGTGGAGCTATAATTTCACCGAGTGTTTCACCCTTTTTTTACTCCCTTCCCCTTCCCTTTTCACTATTTCTCTACCATTTCTACCATTCGTCGCATCCTTCCAACCTGTACTCCCTTCCCTTTTATCCACCACCCATATTCAACAAACCCCAGTCGTTCTCTCACTTTCCTATTTTCGAATGTAACAGAACTCGCTACTTTTACTGCTACTATTTCTGTTGTTGGATGGTGCTATTGTTGCTGTTACTACTAACTGGACCATCGAGGTAGGGGATTTTTTTTGTTTCTCTATTTCTTTCTTTATTTCTCTTTTCAAGCCCACCAGGGCTTTCCTGTCGTTCCATTTAAACGAATATTTCAATTATACATTACCACCTCCCCCCATCCCATTCGTTCTAACTTTTCACCCTCTCCTATTTCCTTTTTACTCTGCCCAACCAGTTACTGTCGACTATACTACCAAACTGCCAGCAACTACTACACCACCGTAACCAACGTTTCCTTTCGCAATCGTACTTTTCGAGAATTGTCGATTCGAGCTTAAAACTGTCAAATCGGGAACCGCGTATATTCGTGCGGATTAAAATCCGGTAATATGGACGTCGTTGATGGACGTTCGATGCGAGGGTACTCGTTCAAACGTTCGATATTTCTCATTCACATTCTCCCATAAACTGTATGCATGTATATACACACATATACAAACCCGAAACCACCCACCCAACCAACCAACGAACCAACCAACTAACCTACCCACCCACTCACTCCCCTGTTTTCCTCCTCTTTTCGCCTTTCGTCCATAAAACGGCACCACCGAATCCAACCGTTCCAACGAATCTACCACCACACCCACCCTTTTCCCCTTCTTCCCCCATTTCTGCCAACCCTCCTCCTCTAGCCACCCCCTCAACCCTTCGTTATTCTTGCGCTCGCGCGATATGTTGCTACTCGGAAAGTACTAGGCATCATTTCAATTTTTTTTTGTTACTGTCCTGCATTTTGTTTCTTCTTTTTTTCCCATATTTGCTCTCGGGCCCTTTTTGAACCGTGACACTGCGTTATCGTGATTTATTTAACTACCGTGAAAGCGGAAAAATTTTCATTAATTAACTTGTTTTTCTATAGGATATATTACTTTACTTTTTTATTTTAATAAATTCCATTTCTTCTTCTTCTTTTTCGTATGCTCTAAGTTCTTAAAAAATGTTAAATATTTTTAATGAAATAGTTAAATAAGTACATGTAATCCTCATATAACATGGTTTCTCTCCAATACGATTCGTAAATTGCGGAAACCCTCCTACAACACGGCATATTATAACACGGTTTCGCTCTAACACGATAAGAAAATTGCAAAGACCTTTGTACAGCACAGTACTTCTACAGCCTTAAAGATAGTGTAATCTCCCTTTTTGTACTGGCTCTGGGACTCATACAACACGGTTTCACACAACACAGAATTTTCTAGGAACCTATCTACCATATTAGAGGATAGTTATCTGTAATTTATAAATGTAAGTGATAATAATCATAATATTCGAATTTTAATATTTCATTTATTTCCGTATTGTTGAAAATTTAAGTTACCTTATTTTCGCGTCTTCCTTTATTAATTTTTTACGTTTCGAGAGAGAAAGAGACAAAGAGTAAGAGGGAGGTGCTGGTGTTTAATTAAAATTATAAGATAAATCGTTTCTTATGATATTGAAGATAATTATCTTCATATTAATTTATCATTAAATTATATTTAATTCATTTCCTATCCCGTTTTTGCTCAGTTTATTATTTCTTTGTCGTATTTCTTGACAAAAGAAAAGAAGAGAAAACAAAAGCTTCCTTGTATTAATTAAACAATTAGATAAATAATAATTTGAGATGTAGAAGATAAAAATAACGATATCAATTGTTTCATTAATTAACTCGTTTCGTAGAAAATACTATACCTTCATATTTTTTTTTTTTCCTCTTTTCTCTTATCGCAAATTGTTTTCCTTTCTTCCTTCTATCTTTTTTATCTTCCTTTCTTTCTACGTTTTAGTTCGAATATCAAGCGAAGTCTTGTTAATTATAAAAAAAATTATTACAAAAAGTATACGTTTTTATCTATAAAAGGGATCGATTGTTAACGAATAATTGATTCGTTACGATCGTTAAACGATACGCCCGGATATGTTTAAAAATAAAAATAATAAAAAATATACGAATACTAATAATGAATTAAAAATAACGAAATTGTAGAAAAAGAAAAAAAAGGAAAATGTGAATCGAACGAAAAGTACAAGAATGCAAAAAAAAAAATAAAAGGGATTGAAAAATCTGTTTATTAAAAGAGACAAAAGAGAATGTGAAACGAAAAAAATAAATTTATTCGAAGGAACGCGCATTTTATACATTAAAAAAAATTTCTATCCAAAGTTAGAGTTAATTAATATATTTCATTTGCTAAATAAGTACGTAAATATCTGTTACGGTCCGACTGTATTTTCATCGTTGGTCTAAAAAAAAGAAAAGAAAGGGGCAAAATAAGAGAGAAAAATGTTTGTTAAAAAAAACCGGAAAGTATCTCGTAGCAATTTTAATTAAAACATCATAGGATTCCTTTAACGCGTTCTCGGTAATTTGTAAAAATAAAAAATAAAAACATACAAACTAGTATTTTCAATCAAAATATGGAATACGAAGTAAAATACAAAAAGTAGGATAATATAAATATCATTTAGTTTATCGAGGATGATAAACAAGACTATCATCGTTATTTGGATTACTGTACAAATACAGATAGGTTCCTAGAAAATTCCGTGTTGTGTGAAACCGTGTTGTATGAGACCCAGAACCAGTATAAAAAGAAGAGTTACACTGTATCTTTAAGACGGTATACCTCGTCTTAGCAATTTACAAATAGTGTTGGATCGAAACCGTGTTATAAGATGCCGTGTTGTAGGAGAGCTACCTGTATTACTCGCGATTAAAAATCAGGGAGGAAAGGGTAGTTTGGAAAGGTGAGGTGGAGGGAGTTAGGCAATGGAGAGAAAATGGTAACAGCAAATCGAAAATCGTTTCGAAGGTCATCTCTCTTGGGAGATTTCTTTTGACGATGAGACAGAACCGGGTGAATAGAACGCGCGTGCCTGAATGCCCGAAGTATGTTTAAGTAATTAGACTGCTACTTTCGAAAATTGCTTCATTATAACAGTAATGCTCGAGTGCGGCCTTTGGAGATGGCTCTTTTGCCTTTCGAAAGGAGGCCTTTTATAAAGTCTGTCTCAGATGTCGCGTTAAAGAGGGAACGAGAGGGTTAGTAAGGGATGAAACGAAAAAAAAAAGAAAGATATACTGAAAGAGAAAGAGAAAGGGAAATATATACAAGAGTATGTAACACCACCCTATTTTTAATCACTATTATAATCTTCTTATTAATATTAATTTAATAAAAATATTTTTTCTCTGACCTAGAACTTTTGTAAAAAGATATATTTTAAGGGATAAGGTACTTTCGTTGTGTAGATGTATAACCTTGAATAATTATTTTAAGAATCACATCAAAAGGTTAGTTTCAAATCAATGATGCATCCATCTGATGCATCCATATGATACATCTTTTAAAAATGATACAATTTTATTTAAGAAAAATTCATACAAATTTGTATTACTATATATAATAGAAATGTCTCTCTGTGATAAAGTTAGATTATACATCCTGTATATATTTCTATATATTTAGTGGAAGTAGTGGCTCGAGCTAAGACACGACCGGTAAGTTAATCCGCGCGTTTCTCGAATAACGTGCATTAAATATATCCACGATGTTAGTATATATATTTCCCCTTTAGATGAGAAGAGACTTCACTCCCTCCTCTCCCTCTCTTCCTCCCCTTACCCCTTCTTTATATACGAATCCTTCGAGAATCGCCAACACGAGTAACGTTACGTGCAATATCACACATATATGTATTTCTATATATATATATCTGTATATAACATATATCTACACTATCTGCCAAGAGTTTAGAGTTGCATCTTAAATCCAGAGGAATAGGTAACTTATAAGGTAAAATTAAAACCTTTATAATAAACTTTGAAGAGATTTGTCTTGTCAAAAGAGTAAATTTACATATGACGTGTTTCATATTTTTTGTTATTTTTTATTTTTTATTATCAAGGGAATAAATATTTTCTTTGCAATTGAACTTTTCATATAAAAATTCAGCCATATTTATACGACAGCCTAACATTTTTCGTTTCCTAGGAATAAGTATTTTTGTGTTTTTAATTGAATATTTTGTACGTTTGATAAAAATTGTCAAAGATATTTTTATGAGAGTTTATTTAAAGAATTTTATTTAACTTGGTATCTATAAATTATAAAAGAATATTAGAGAGTTATAAGAAATTATTGAAATTTCTTAGAATTAATATTTGATGATATGATATACGATAGATTATTTTAAAATTTGACATAGTATATTTGAATTTTCTATAAATCAGTAAGTGACTCTAAACTTTTGGCTGATAGTGTATGCACATCGATGTTCACTGAGTATTCATAGAATTCAACCTATTTCTACGTATCTAACTTGAATATTCCTGGGTATATGTAATTCCGTATACGTCCTTACTTCTCGTCAACGCAAATTTCAGTCTAAACTCAACCGATACCTAAAGGTAAATAGATACGTAAGTACGTATGCGTATCTTCAAGTATAAGATATTTCCTAGACCTTCAAGAACATTTCCACGTAAATTAAATAAAACATTTCTCTGTATATATCTATGACTAATTAATATAATTATTAATTATATTATTATTATTATAAAAGTATATAATATTTATTTAGAGAATTACTTTTTTAAGATAAATGTAAAATAAATGAAGAATAATTTCTAAGTTGGTCGTAACAAAACGTGAGAAATTGTTTAGAAGTTGAATTTTATTTAATTTGATTATTCACGATTATTTAAAATACCTTGGATACTTGATATGAAAAAATGTACCATCGAAAAAAGAAAACGAAATTACATACCAAAAATAAGTTTCAGGAAAACTTAATTATTGAGAAAGAATAAAAATATATTAGAGTATGGTTAATAAAATAAAATGTGAAATCATTCGTGAAAGAGATGTTTCGTATGATAAAAGGTAGGAACAACGAATTTAGTTAGCCATCGATGCACGTTGAATATCGATGATAGTTGCATGCCTACACGATTATCTAGAATAACGATACTTCCTTTGAATACATTATTACTGACCCATAAATATCTCTGGAGAATAGCTTTTGGAATGGTTCCACGAGCAAAGTACGTTCGGAAAAGCTCTCGACATCGGCAACGGTAATTGGCTGTCGAGTAGGTTTAACGAGTGTCCAAGATTTATGCATACTTTTTTTTTTTATTCAAAGCTTCGATAACGTCGTTCGTCGTCAGCGACAATAGGAGGAGGAACAACGTTACTGTTATTCTATATTTCCCCGTTTCATTGATAGAGAATTTTCCATAGAAATTAACATTGTAATTAGAACGTTAATATGCATATATTAAAATATGATCAAGGAGTATAATTATGGTATTATGTTTCACACACGCAACATTTTAACAAGTAGAGAAAGATCCATTTTAATTAATTGAATACGTTATTATCTTTTTTTTTCTTTTTATCGATTATTTCAATATTCTTAAACATATTTATCCTAGGATATTTTGTAAATTAATAAATTATTAGAGTATATATTTTATATAATTTTATATTTATATTATTTAAATATTATATAATATTTTATAAATTTCCAATATGTTTTTTAAATCAGTGATATATGCAGTGTTGCATTAGGGTTGCGTCAGGGTTTATATACAGTCAGAATAAATAAGGAAAAATTATATCAAGATTATACATTAATAAATCGAGCATTGCAGTATTTTATTATAAATACTAACCATCTATTTCGTAGATATTAAATTTAAAAAAAATACTATTTTATAATAAATTATTTAAAAGTACTGACACATTTAGAAGACAGGCAACTAATCATTTAATATACATTGGAATAATTAGATTATATTTTTATATATATAAATATATTTTTTGGTCAGAAATTTTGCAAGTTTTCTTTCCTCTCGACTATATTTTTATCTTTGTCAAAAAGGTAGGAGTTTTTTTCTCTTCCATTATACAAACCGGACTCGGGACTCGCGTAAAGGAAAAGCCGGTAAAAGAGGTGTCAAGAGCCGGAAAAGTCTGTCCAGTGATATATGCTTATTCTTGATTCGTTTCACTTATTGTCCTGTGACTTTATCTTTCTTTACCCTCTTTTCCGCTTTTCTCTCATTCTTATCCTCTTTTCTTTCACCCATTTTATATGTACGCACGTTTCCTTTTGCCTTTTGTCATAAAGAAGATTCATTACCGTCACATCGGTCAGTTAGTACTTTAATCTTGAAATTATTTCTGATCTTTTTTCTATCGTGAAACTTTCATCACCATCATCTCAATTCCTTTATTCTTATTTTTTTATTTTATTATAATATATATTAACATATAATAAATATAAATAATAATATTTAATAAATATAAATAATAATATTTAATAAATATAAATAAATATAATACTATAAGGTGTACAAATAAGTTATCGCCGTTCAATAAAGTATGGCTTTATCATTAAATTATGGTTAAAATGGTGTGATGTAAAACGTCATATTGTAAAGTAAGACATCTCTCGACAACATAATCTTGATATATTAGTGATTTTGTATCGATAACAGATATTTTTTTTCGTTCGAAAATGTCCAGTTTTGAGCCGAATAAGCATCATTTGCGGGAACGTTTGATTCAATTATTTAATTTAAAAAAATCTGCATCTGATGAGCATCGATTGTTTGTGGAAGCATATTTCGAGGCTTTTTTAAGTTAGAAAAGTTTTCATGAATGGTTTTTTTAGTTCAAGAATGGAGACTGTGACGTTGAAGACAAAATATGTAAGGGAAGGATGAAAATGTACGAATACGCAGAATTGGAAACATTATTGGTTGAAAATTTATGCCAAACGCAAAAAAAAAACTTGCACTTATATTAGGAGTAACTCAGCAAGCAATTTTACATCATTTAAAATCATCAAATACTTAATTTTTTAATGAGAACGGCGGAAATTTATTTGTACATCTAATATATAATATAAATAATAATATTAAATAAATATTAGATGTTGGAATGAATTCGTAGCATTTTATGAGAGATAGGGTGGGTATTAAAGCATAGTGTTTTAAAAATTTAAATTAAATAAAATTAAAATTATAAAAAATATATACTAAATATAAAACAATAGAGAAAGAGAGAAAGAGTGAGAGAGTGAGGAAAAAAAAAGGAAATTAATATTTTCTTTTTAATTGTTGAAAAAATTTAGAAGAGAAGAAGTATTATTTGGGGGATATGAAACGACTCGACGAGGACATCATTCAAACTCGTTTGTTACGACTTAATGGACGAATACAATACGATTGTTGAAACAAAGGACAAAAATTCACTAGAATTTTTATTTCTCCACTCGAGCTCGAATCTTCTGTTTCTCTCTCTCTCTCTTTCACGCATTTCGCTCGTTAACTTCCTCATTAACTCTATTTCTGTCCCGTCTTTTCTTTTCTTTTTTCTTTTTTTTTCTCTTTATGTACTCTCTCTATTTCTTGTTCACTATAATCTTTCTCCTTTTACACGTTATCACGCGTCTAATGTATTTCTTTTGCTTTATTAGTAGTTTATTCGTTCATTTACTACGAAACTGTTATTGCAATTTTCATGATTATCTTTACGCATGTTCTTTCTTAAGGGGAAACTTAAAATTCGTGATTCAATTCCAGTCAATCCACGGTCCTTCAATTATCAATTTATAATTACTGAATTACAATTTTCTTTAATATGTGTCAAACTAAAAATGTTAACAAAATAAAAATTGAGATAGAAATTGGTCAAAGAAGAAATCTGTTTTCTTCGATAAATAAATCAACGATGACGTAAGAAACATAAGAACGTATATTATCAACCTCGATCGTTATGTAAACTATATACATATATATATATATATATATATATATATAAATAGATCCTTGAATGATTCTTACTCTTGACGATAACGTCTGCGCGTAATATGCTGCACAGCAATTAAGAGTTTTTTGTTCGCATAAAGTGTATTCACCCTGGCACAGACAGTACCAACCGAGGGGTTGGAAACTATAGAAGAAGAAGTCGATGACTAAGAGAGCGAGAGAGAGAGAGAGAGAGAAAGTAAGAGGGTGGTTTTATATGGAAAAAGGATTGTGGTATACTATGACAGCTGTGCTAAAGAAGCAATCCTCACAAAGGGGATAGAAGAAACAAAAGAACTTTTTGTTTTTACCTTTTTCTTTCTTTCACTTTCTCTTTTCTTACTCTCTCTCTCTCTCTCTCTTTCTCTTGAACTTGTGATTTTCTGATCGACAAGGCACAGCAAATGATAATAGCAATGACCATAAAAATAACAATAACAATAACAATAATAATTTGTATATGAGTCTGAAACTACTCTTTTTTTATCTTCTTTCTTTAAACTTGATCCCTTTGACCATCATCCCGAACAGTATTTTCCGATACGTAATAGCTCGAGAAAAATATTTCTATCCTACAAGGGGAGTGATTTAAAAAGTTTCTGTATTAATAAAAACTATATTTAGCTTACAAGGTTGTTTGTTAGAATTGTTGGAAATAAAAGGAAATAATTAATTTTTAACAATTGTATTAACAACATTTACAGGTTTATTAAAAATTATATACAAAATCGTACAGTATATTTGAATAGTCATATAAGCTTAAAACAATGACAACTGACATAAATTAATCGACAGAAAAATAATTGAATAACTTTTCTAATTATTTATAAAAAAATTTCAATAATTATGCAACATCCTCAAACATTACAATACTGTTAATAATCTTAATTATAATTATATTATAATTAATAATTAATAATTATGTTAATATTAATTCTAAGTGATAATGTTGATAATTAAAAAATCAACTTGTCGAGTTCTAAAAAACAATCCCATAATAAGCAATGGTAAAAAATTATTAAAATTAATAATCTATTATGAAACTTTTTCGTATGATTTAACATGGAAGAGAAAAATATAAGAAATAAATAATTGAAATAAGATATATGGGTGGACACCATATACATCGTAGTAGTATTTCCGTCGAGTATGGTCGATAAAGCCCTATGATCTCGATTAGGTTAGGGAAAGGAATATCCACGAGAGAGTACGTGACGCATGACATTTTAGACGAAGATAAACAACAAACTGAGGACGTTTGATTTTCGTATTTCGAATCCATTGAGAGTACATTGACTATGTTCATATCGATCGTATCATCATCATCATCATTGCGTTAATTTCTTTTTTTTTAATGAATACATGAAATGTTTTATTTGAAACGCATATTATTACGAAACGATCAAAGTATTATTATTATTATTGAAATTAACAAATACGCAAACAATCATATATAAAAGAGTAAAATACACGCATATGCAGTTGCGATATTGCGCCAAGCGTTTTTCGATTAATTATACTTCACGATGCGGTGGTGGTCTCGCAGGATAGCAGGAAGTAGGACACGCTATCTAAAGTATCCTGAGAGTAACGAAACAGCCATTTAATGACCTAAATCGTGAACAAGGAGAAACATCGTAGAAGTATTCGGTTTTCCGCTCCAGTTGCGCCGAACGTCATCATTGTTTCGTTTACGTCGCGCCAAGTGTACTAAAGTGTAAACCTTTTCAGTTCAAGAATGAGAGAACATTTATCCTTTTTAACACGTTCTTAAGGTGTTAAACGATAAACTAGAATCCTATCAAATTCTAAATTAAATACGTATAAGTTAGAGTTTAATGTTTTGTTAATCTTTTCGGTACGAAGGTCTGATATATTTGATATCCATTTGATGACCAGTATGAACGAGTGTTGGATACATCTGGTATTCATGACAATTGATTTGACAAAATTAAAATAAAAACAAAATTAAATATGTGTAAGTTAGAGTTGACAATCGATGTGATAATTCAACAATCCAAATTTACAAACAATACTTGTTGGAAAAAACATTGTTTTATTAAACACATTTCTTATATTTAACGCTTAAAAAAAATCTTCATACTGAAGTGTACCTATCATATGCTATGTTTCATATTTTCGGCATTGCTGTATACAATTTTATAAATTTTCTTTCGAAAAATTTTCTACAATAGAAGTTGTAAAATTCAACGTACAATCTTTCTACCAGGTATTCAGAAAAATCAATTTATTTGGAAACCTGTTTCTTCTCCGATGGAACGTTTCATTTTATGAAAATTCTTTATCTCAGGTGAAATATTTTGATATTTTGAAAAAATCGATATACAAACACTTATGATATGAATTTTTCGATCAAACTCAACTCAACTCAACACAACTCGAGGCGATTTACTTTAATAAACGATGACCCTCTTTCCAATTTCATCGTCCACTTATCCAGCTTATTTCCAAGAAGATTTCAACGCGTCCCTTTTTTAAAAGCGGAAGAAATGGGAACACTCTCTGGGTGTACTTCAGAGCCCTACGAAACAAGATCCACGACTCGTTCGGTGACCGGAAAATCTGTTTTCGCGCGATACGCGTGCACGCGTATATATATGTATATATGTATTTATATATATAAGTTTCTTGGGGATTTACATGAACGGGTTGCCACGGCAGTATGGAGATTTCAAGTTTATGATACGACCTCTTATACATTCACTAACCTACAAGATGCACTCACACGTGAAAGTCCCACCTTCGAGACTGGATTTACGCTTTAATTTTTCATCAGAGTTATCCCTTTTCTTTCATATACAAGTTTAATCGATTTTATAAACTTCTATTCTCTTTTCAAGTATACAAAGAATTTTATAACAGCAAGAACTGATATCTGCAATTGTTGTGATTCTTTTAAACAAACGTATTGTTGTCAAGTTCGGATGAAGTTTTTTTTAAATCCTTATAAACTAGATTTAATTTTTCAATAATAATAATAATATATATATATATATATAAATTTAAAAATTAGGATATATATTATAATATTAGGTTTGTCAAGTATGGAATGGCTCCTAATATATATAAAATTAATTATATAGAACATTTATTAAATTATAATATATATAATATTAGATATTAGGTATAATATTAAATTCGTATTAATATTTATTACAACTTTAGCAATGTTTAAAACAATTAATATTTTTATTTAAATGTAGTAAGAGTTGAATGTAAATTATTTAAAAAAGGAAAATAACATCTTACAATATTTTAGGGGGAAATGTTATTTAAATAAATAAGCAAATAAATAAATAAATAAATAAATAAGTGAATAAAAATGAGGGAATAGTAAAAGAATACAGCGTGGAAGATCAAAAGTACAAATTTCAGTTATAAGGAATAAAATCACATTTCCACCTTAGAGAGGGAAGCTGCGAAAATCCTTTTTACATAATCCAATAGAAGATAGCTCTCGAGGAATCCTAAAGCTTTTGTTTTATTCACAGGAAGTAGGAGAGAATGCATTAGCACTCGGTGAATCGTTCGCTCATTACTGAAAAGCGACTCGCGAAATGTGCACGGACGATTCTGATAACTTTTCTCGAACTAACTTATCAGTTTAATTGAAACCAATTTTCTTCGAAGTACGAGATGAGTACGAACGTTCATGTAAATGTGATCGTTGACTGTTCGAGAAGAAAACTTACGATGTTCCGAAAATTAACGTTAAGCAGCAGATACGAGTGAAGGAAAGTTTTTATCATTTTTCTATTCGATAATGACACCGATGAAAAAAATAATCTGAGGTAGCCATTAGGACTGCTGACAGAAGTGAAAACATAAAACTGTATTTTGAATTTGTATGTTTGTGTGTGTGTAACTTGTTCAATATTTTTGAAACTTGGCATATGATTTAATTTGTATTTTTAAGTATTACAAACATCATTTCTTTTGTTTTTTCATTCCTAAATAGCCAATTTATTGTCCAGTCTTCTTGGAAAATCGCAGGTTGATTTGCATTACTTGTAGCTCCTTTTGTATTGGTCTGAATTGAAAAAATGTAAAGTTCTGAGTGTTTATTAATTTAAAAAAAAAATGTATAAAATAATTCACGAGTTAAAATATTTTATACGTTAAACTAGAGGTTCTATCTTCGTTCCTAAATTTATTTATTTTTTTTATTAAAAAGTGAGTAGAAAAGTTATAGAACATTTTCTCATCGTGATACGCTTTACCGAATTTGTCCTGCTTTTATTTATTTTTTTTTTGTTTTTTTTTTTATTACACATCACTTTTAATTTTGTCTTCTCTTTTCTAATAGATGAAAATATTTATTTTTTGGTTTAGAAAGTTTTTGTTATCGTTGTTGTTATTACTTCTTTTTGATCAGTGTATTATTCATACTGAAATGAGAGTATGGGAGGTGGTGTGTGTGTAAAAGTTTCTATTCGAAAACAACCCAATGACCCGATAACGTTGACACTCGAAATAAAAAGAAAGAAATTTCGATACCAGCCGCGAATGACACAATGATTATAGTAACAATAGTATCAGGTCGTATTTAATCAGACTTAAGTAAAAAATAAATAAACGAAACAGTATTCGCTGTCTACGAGTTCTAAAACAAAATTCACCGAACCTGACAAATTTCGTCAAAAATGTAATCGTGATTTGTGACAAAATTTTTAAACCCCGCCGAATTTTCCGAGCAGATATTCTTGTGTTTTTTTTTTTGGAAAATTCCACGCTTCAAAACGTTTTCATCTTTCGTTGTCTGTGGTAGTAACACGAACGTGATTGTTACTCTTTTATTCTTGGAAAAGCAATTTCCTAGATTGGAAATGTGAATGTATTCGAGTAATCCTATAACTCGGTGAAAAACACGAACTTCGTCTTGGTGTTTTTTTTCTTCCGTCCCCACCCCCTACTTCAACTTTTCTTTCATTTTCTTTTTTTCCTCTTTGATGTAATTTTGTTTTTTTTCCCTTCTATTTTTTTCTATCGTTTCTTTTTTTTTTCGAACACCGAGTTAAGGAGAGAGAAGCTAGCAAGTTCTTTTAATCCAAAAGACACTTGACCTCGGTATACTTCCCTACCCCTTTTTCCGTCTCTTTTAGGGCGATTACAGAACTTCCACATGATAGACCTTTCGGTGCTTTGGAAAGCTTAATCTTCCGTGACTCTGTGGTGCTGACTTCGCCACTTGGAATTTACCTGTGTCTCGAGGGTACATATCACACTCCAATACCAGGTTACACCTAAATCGAACGCTCAATGATTCAGTTTGGTTCTCATTCGATGATTCCAAGTCTTTTCTCTCTAACTCTCAGGACATTTTCTGAACTGTTTTTAAACGATTTAATTAAAAAAAAAAATATATATAAACCGTTTGAGTATAAATAAACATGCAACCTGAATTTAATTCGGTATCTCGAAAATAAATATTAAATAAATGTATTTTTGTTTAAAACGGTATTAAAAATAATTATAAATTAAATATACATATATATGTAACTGAATATAATAAATTAATTAGAAAATGTTTCTTCTTGGTGGTGTGATAAAGGGGTTAATTAATTTTGTTTGTATATCCTATTACGATTCATGTTCCATCTAATATTCATATTAATTATCGAATGTAGGGTTTTGAATTATAATTTATATCGTATTTCGATAACGCTTAGTTAAACGATCAACGCAATTTCTATTTATTTGCATAAATTACAATAGCATTGATTGGAAATCGAATTTAACCTAAGTTTAATATAAATCGTAATATTATTTAGTACGTTTCATTTATTCCCTTTAAATAATGATATCTAATCATTCGTAAAACAGTTCATCATTTTAATGGATCATTCAATCGATGAAATAGAAAATACAGGTAACCTTCCTCTAACACGGTAAATAAGTTCCTAGAGAATTCCGTGTTTTATGAAACCCAAAGCCAGTACAGTGCTGTACAAAGGTTTCTGCAATTTTCTTATCGTGTTTGAGTGAAACCGTGTTATAAGATGCCGTGTTAAAGGAAGGCTATCTGTAATACTATTTAATTCTTTTTTTTAAATGACTTTTTTAATGAAATATCATTTGTAATTCTAACGAATAGTTTTGACTTAACTTTACCCTTCCAAGAGGAAGTAATTAATTTAGCTTAAACGATATAATTGATGAATCTTTCGCGTGCCATCGATCGGTTTTGTCCTGAATTCTATTCAATAAATCCAACGTCACAAATGCTATTGGCTAAGACGATTGCGTGCTTTCAAAAGCTATCCGATTAAAACCTGACGAATAATCCTCTATCCAATGCTTTTCACGTGTGCTGCACGTATTTTCGTTTAATGAGAAGATTTCTTATTCCAAATGTACGGTGGTATTAAAATCATGAATGAGAATATAAGGAATAGAATATAGTCGAGTTGAAAATTGGCTTTAATATTGAAATATTTTTTTTTTTTCACACTTACGTGTTCCATTTTCTCTTCTTACTTTTATAAGTCAGATTTTTTTACTCAGCGGATAGAGAAAACTTTCATAAAAGAAAGTAAAAGTTACAACGAGACGTGGAAAAGTTTCGCGTTGAAAATTCATGGAAAAAAAAAAAAGGAAAAATAAGAGAGAAAAGGTAAGAGAGAAATCTTGTCTCGTATCGACTTTGGTTTACGAGTTTTACGATTCAATCTTAATGGGCTATCTTTTCGTTTTTCTTTTTTTTTTTTTTTTTAAATAACTTTGATCACATTCAACAATTTTAATGAACGTGAAATAATTTCGAAATGAAGATAAACTATTTTTCTTTTCCTTCAACGTATACTTTTCTTTCCTAGTATTGGTAGGAAAAGAATATTTCGAATATTTTTGTAATCAATATTTCAAATTATTGTTCTATTATTATTCTTATATATTTTATCATAAATATATTTTTAATCAAAAAAATCATCATTATTTTAAAGATTATTCTTGAATAAAAATACTTTCTGTTATTTTTCATTTAGCACAAATATGGTAAAATAATATTTTAAGTTTCAAGTATGAAATGGAGCAAATTTCAATTCAGTTATGTGCATTTTTTGTTCCATTTCATACTTGACAACCAAATATTTCTAAAATACTCTGTTTTATCAAAATGTATAAATTCTTAATAGAATGAAAATAATAAATTAACATACAAGAGAGAATTTATTTAACGAAACACTCGGGCATTTAATTAAAACGAGAGAAAGAGAGAGAAGTAGGATGAAATAAATGTTAATATTTAGTTGTTTATTCAAATAGAAAACCGCGTGTAAACATCTTTGGTAGTTAAAGATGTTTTTCAGGAACTAAGTAAGGTTTATATATACATCAGTAACATTTTCCTCGTAACCATTGTAAATTGTTTTTCATCTCGATGTAAGCGTAGAATACTCTGGACGACTTTGACTTTGTTAAAATGCGACGAGACTACTCGGGCGAAAAGACGTCGGCTGTTGAAGGCAAGTGTAAAGTGAACTGGAATTTTCCAAGTTTCTCGGTTATATAGTACCCACTATAAGTATAACCCACTTTCTTCGTGGTAAACTTTCAAACGACCGAAGTAGTAGGAAGTGCCGAAATGTCGGCGCTAAGTTTCAGGATAATGTTTTTCTTTTGATTATTTCTAAAAAGGGAAATTATTATTGGTAAGAAGATATTCTTATGGTGTTTCTCTCATTCTCAAAACACCTCAAATTTTCATTAAATTTTTCACTGAGAATATTATTATATTAATAGTACTTAAAATAATTAAGTTGGGGGAAACAAAAAATTATTTTTAAAGCTTGAAATTAACCCTTTTAGTGCCGAACGACGATATATCGTCGTTTGATACACTTGCGAAAAGTGCCAACGACGATATATCGTCGTTCATGCGTTAACGTTGTGTTACACGCATCAGAAGAGGTACATATCATTAAATAATTTTATAAAACGTTAAAATGATTGATATTCGATGGACTACAATTGAAAAAATGTCTATAAATATTTATAATAATACGTAAATTTTTTTTTAGTCGCGGTGTACCAGCTGCACGATGCACTTTTTCTACAACGGACCTGTCTACGCTTGTCGTGCATTATGAAGTTCTAGTTTTATTCTTAGGGGCAATATTGTTTTTCTTTGTTTATTATTGAAAATGGCATATTTATAGTGGATATCACGTGACCTACAAAAAATTTATTAAACGCTGATTAGTGAAAATACTATTTGTAAAAGAGAAACTTGTTTCTATGTTTTTTTATCATAGTTTACATTGCCTGTTATTAATATGATTTTCAATAAGTATTGCAATACAATTGGCATTGCATTACTCTCCCATTCTTCCCCAATATGCTGCTTTTTGAATTTTTTAAATATCATTCTTAGTTTAGTTTTTATGGGCTAGTTTCCGAAACTATGTTAAATTCGTCAAATTCGTGCGGTTATCTTCGCATAGGCATCGGTTTTCGCTTGGCATTAAAAGGGTTAAACGTCAAAATAATAAATTACTTATCCTCCTAAAACTCTAATACTTGCATAAATAAATTACATTAATTATTATTTCAACTGATAGTTTTATTTTCTGTACAATTTAGACAAATCTAAATACATTAGACTCGATTGTAGAAAATGATTTTAGTTTTCCTTTAATTTTTTTATTTCTGAAAATCATTTTTTTTTCAAAGGTCAGTTTCTATAGACACGAAATACAACAAAAAAAAAGAAAAAAAAAATACTACGATCGTTCTCGAGGGAACATGCGAATGCAAACGAGCGTATTTGCGATATTTGAAAAGGGTAACGGCCAAGGAGAATACGAAGGAATTCCGATGGGGGAGAAGTGAAATTCAATTACGCGCTGGAAAGAACACGACGCATGTATTCATTCGTACCGAATTGTCCCCAATCGAATTTTCACTGTCCTAACTAAACAGGAACATAGAAAAAACAACCAAAAAAAAAAGAAAAGAAATGAAAGGAAAAGCAGAGATTATAGTTAGGGGTTGAACAAATATGAGATTAGTATACACGTTCATTTTTTTTATTATCATTTTTTTTCTTTCTTTCTATTTTCATATGAAAAATATTTGAACAAATACGATCCCACCGATATATCCCCTTCCTAAATGTTTTTTTTCCCTTCATCGTTAAAAATTATTTCATGAATTTGTTCATTCCAATTTAAATTTCTTTCTTTCTTTCCCCACCCTCCTTCAATTTTCCTTTTGGAAAGATTTTCGCATAAATGTGTTCATCGTTGTATTTTTTTCTACTTTCTTGGTATAGAAAAATGATCGAACGAATATGAAGAATATGTGGTGTTTATTTGGTATACGAAGATAAAAGCAAAAGGAGGAATGGGTGAGGGTGAAGGGGGTATAAACACTATTTGCTTTTATTTTACTTCCGTTGTCGTCACAGCTGGTGTTTAATTAAACGCTAAGTCAAGTGTTTAATTGAGGCTTACGTGGTGCAAGCTACACAATATTACATAGGTACGCCTTAATTAATAACGCAGATAAAGCAAATTCGCTCGGAGCTATTTCAACGAGTTCAACAGTGGTCCACGCTTATTATGTTCCCTAATATTATATTGGGAAAAAACATTTTTAATTTTATACTTTCTTCGGATTATTCATTATACGATCCTGAATTATCGTCAATCATTTTTTAATTTTATTTTTCTTACATTTATTTATTTTCTTACATTAATAGGCACGTATACTTTAACGTAAAATTTATTTTATTCATATGATCGTTGACAAAAATTGTCCAAGTTTTTTTCAAATGTTTTGTTATTAGATTGTAAAGTATGAAATTTTGCATCATTTCATACTTGACAACCCAATAATTATCTTTTTTTAAGTTAAAGGTACGATATGATAATAAGTAATAATGTATTGTAATTTATTCGTATTGATTATTATAATTTAATGTATTATAATTTATTCGGAAAATGTTGAAAGTGTATCTCTTTTATTTATTATTTTTGTTGTTGTATTTTTTAGTGAAAAGTAACACAAAATCAAGTGAATTATTTTATCATTATAAATGTTTGCATGTATTTATTTGCAATGACTATACCCCTACTTCTCACAGATTGAGTTTAATAAGAAACTAAGAAACATTTAGTGTCACTCCCCAAAAAGAAATCGGATTAATTCGCAAACTTCTCTCTCGCGCGTTATAAACTTACGTTGGCGAATTGCATTCGAATTAAAAGTCTACCAAGATCTCGTTAGGAAGAAAAAAGAAGAAGAAGAAAAAAAAAGGAATAAAGAAAAAGAAAAAACCTCGGAGTGAAAGAGCAATATCGTGCAATCGGTATTTTTCGATTATCGTCGAAAGTACGTGCCTCTCGAATTCCGTGCGATCGTTTTCAAAAGAAATAAAAGAAAAAAACGCAAGAAAGAGAAAACTCTTTCTCCTACCTTCGTGAGTTTTCCACGTACGCGAACGAATCCAAGATATTTTTCGTTTTGTTTCGAATGAGGACTACTACGCTAGATGCGTCGCGAATGTAAGTACCGATCGATCGAGCTCCTCGTGGTGGTTGGCTGACTCATTCTACGCGTGTGTGTGTCATTTTTTTTTATTAGTTTTTTATTTTTATTTTTTTTTATTTTTGTTATATCGGTTTACACTCATTCGTTGTACTTTTACTAGCCAACAACAACAACAAAAATAGAAGAAATATATTCCTAGGAAAAAATAAATATCCACGAATTCACAACTTTTTCCTAAAATTTCTGCAAATATGCACACGTGCCAAAATTATATTTATTTATTTATTTATTTATTTCAGTTAATATCTTGGTAACGAAATGAATATTAAATATGTATTATAAAAAACTTAATGGTCAGTTTGTTAAATATAATTTGAATTTTTGTCTAATACCAAATAAATTAGATTTCTTAGAGAATAGATTAAAATATTATTTATTTGGTAATTCCTTTCTTTTTTTTTTTTTT